>DWJK01000722.1:0-20159 GCA_018248815.1 Croniades pieria auraria
TGAGGACACCAGTTATAGCCTGTCTCTGTCAAAGGGGTTCACAGGAAAATATATACATATATGGACACTCGATTTATAAGCCCGTGGTGCCATACACCACAGTGTAAAATTGTAAGTAAATTCAATTCAAACCATTCAATCTTATTTCACAAAAATAAGATTGAATTATTTGCTTTGTATGAAAGGTCAGGGCTTAATTTTTTATTTTCCAATTTGCTAAGGTATTATGAAATTGCTGAACGGTTTTAATGATCCATCCCATATGTAAATATCACTCCAACCTGTAATTTTATAGAGCCATTAAGTGATATTTACATACACAATGAAAGTAGTAGGTAATTGTCCTGTATATTGCGTTGTCCGTTAAAACCGCCACCCGCTGGCCTTGCTCTATAAAAGGACCCTTTAATTATTCCAAACGTGATCGTAAATAACTAATGTACGAATGGAATATTCGATGAGATAAATGTAACTAGCTTTATTTACATGCTGATCACTAATGGGAAATCCACTCTATGGTGCTGCAATTGTTCCATGTTCCGCGAAAGCGGAACGGAATGATAATGATTAACGTCCTTCTTATTATAACTATAACAAGAAACACAGCACGTGTTTTCTCTATACGAACTAATTGTCCAATCACTAAAACGGTTCATTAATACAGTAACTTAGCAAGTCGGATAATAAAAACGCTTCAAACATTGAGGCAAAATGAACCAAACAATAAATCATTAAGACAACCATTGAAAGAATAACCATTTAACTGTTACTGTCAATACTTAGGCTCTACCACACGTATACCTATTTCTTTTTCTGGTGGAATGGTCAAGTCAAAGATCTACCTATCCACACGCCGTCGGTCATCGTACGATTACGTCATACGAGCGACTGACGCAAAGCCAGATGTCTCAAACATAACATTCACTTCAGTTTCATGTTTTGTTTATTTATGTAAACGTCAAACAATTCTAAACGTGGTACTGAATAACAGGAGCTAAAACTGGCACCGAATAGACATTTTTAATAATCCAAAAATAATGTCGAAACGCGATTTATATTAATAGTACAGTTGTTGAGTATTATTATTAATTGCAGGTTACTTATTACAAGTGTAAAAGAGACCTTCTATTGTTCTATTATAGGCTTATATATTGGCTTATATAGGCTTATAGGCTTTATTGGCCTGTAATACAAAAAATTAAACTCTCTTTTTAACAATTATTTTTTCCTTTTTTTGAAGCATATTTTTAATATCCTTTTTTTAATTCACAACCAATCTAAACAAAATAATAAAAGTATACTGCTATTTCTAACTTTATCATGTATGAGTCAGAGAGCAAGGTTTCTTGCGTTCGAAATTTTATAAATATTCCCAGGTACAAACAAAATTTTTATAAATACGTAGAGCATAATAAAAACACTTACTCTAAGCAGTGACAGACCCATCTTAGTAGCCGCTGAAGCCTTACTGACTGGGCCCACATTTCTTGTCATGAAAACCACTGTGGTTATACCGGTCAGTCAAGATAATCAAACATGGACTTGCATACTTATGAATTTTTTTCTCCCGTCAAGAACAATGCTATTCCCACGTTAGATCTGATAATTGCTCATACTAATTGTACAGCTCTTTGTGGGAATATTCATACGAGAATCACCTTTGTGAACCAGTTGTATCGATTGTTTGGTTCTTGGTTTGATCCGTTTTACTTTGTCACTTTGTCAGTACATATAGGACATTATGCTTGTAAAGCAAGCAGCAGCAAATAAAGATTTCGTTTCACTTCCAATATTAATTCAATTGTATATTTTATTGCCACAGTTGTGATCTAATTGAATATCTTTTATAATGACAAAATTCGTTAATACCACGTTTTACAACAGACGATTTTAATGCCTACAAGCTTTCTCTAAATGCGATGTTGTCGGTAACTTAAAACAACAGAAAGCACTAAGTCGTTATCTGTTTACAGTTCAGTTTGTTCATAAAAAAACAAGATAAAACCACGCTCATTTATTATACCACAATTTTGTATTGGATTTTCTAAATAAATTTATAATTCAGGTATCGGTCCGGCAGGAAATCGAACCTGGTATCATCGGTCACTAAGACGGAATAGCGAGAGTTGCGCCAGTTGACATTTGATCTATTCAATTTAAGATTAGCATTATTACGCATGTTGTTAATGACTCACGTCACTATTATCAAACATTTATATACGATGAGCGCAAAAGCCTTTTTAATAAAGCAAAATATAATGAAGGAGGAAACGTAATACAGAATTCCTAGCATATCTAAAAGAATCAAAGTGAATATAAAAAAAAAATTATATCCGCGCTGAGGTATAAGTTTTTTATTCAAAAATTCGGCTGACGAAGATATTTAAGTATGTACGTATGAATATATCAATAGTGAACGCCTTGCGGCGGCAGCTATGCGGAAATATCTACATTTAAGCTATGCTTACTTATAGAATTATCTCACAAACGGATATTACGTGTCTTTTACGTTAATAGACATATAGAAGTGTCCACTGACTACATATGGAAATCACTTGTTCTTTAGGAAGAGAAATTTTGATTCAACACTGCCGTGTTTCAATTGTTTCAGTAATTGATAACCAAAGTCTGGATTAAGTTTTATTAAGAGGACTATATCAAAAGTGCCTCGTTGGTCGAGTGGTTGCAAGCGCGACTGCCGATCGGGAGGTCCTGGGTTCATATCCCGCGTCGGGTACTATCAGATTTTTCTAATTTAGAGTTTCTAGTAGTGACTGGGAATCTGGATCTGTGCCCGGTGTATGGCAATAGGTTCACCACCAATTCCATGGGACGTAAGCGTAACTGGTGAAACGTGGGAGTGTACCACACTCCTCTGCCTACCCCTTCGGGGTTACAGATGTTACATTTTTTTATATCAAAACTGCTTCTCTATACCGGTCAAGTTTCATTCACTTTGCTTTATACAACACGCTCTTCATATTTCATCTATGATTCAGTTATTTAGGATACCGTTCTTACCTTTCTGTTTCAGTAGGATACATTTGTACAAAAGTTCCCGCAAACACAACTGATTACATGGTCAAGGCCGTCGATACTGAGTACTGCTTAAAGGAATTTAACGTTTTCGATGTGCACTGTCACTAAGCTAAGAAACTTAGACTTTATTAACCACTGTATATTTTAACCTCAGTTTTTTTTTCAAATAGACAGACGGACCTGCTGGTAAGTGGTCACCGTCGCCTATGGAGTTAACGTTAAAAAATACGACGACTTCTCATGGACACAATACTGAAATCTTTTTACTAAAGACATTGACGACTTCATTCAAATCGTACGCATTCATAAAATAACTCTAGCGTAATATGGTACAGTTCGAATGCACGGTTACCTTCGCACCATGTTGTCACGAACCCAATGTAATTGCTATGATATAATAACAATTATTTGTGAGAAAGCGAAAATCAAATACTCGTGTGTTTACAAATTGTTCCGCTGTGAACAAAGTATTTATGTCACATAACAAAAAAAACATTTCCCGACGACACTCTATCCTTCAAAATGGCCTGAACGTATGAAACTACGCTGAGCAATGTAGTATTTTAGTTAATGATGGGTCTTGCGACGTAACAATGACAAATGTCAACCTTTTAGTCAATTTTATCATGAAGTAGACGCCAACCCACACCCAAGAGCTCACTGCCCTCGGCTTTACTACACTTAATAGGTTTTCACGGCATACGGTCACGACACTAACTCAGACAATGCAGACATGTACTTCACGTCTACGCCTGTTCGCGTTTTACTAAAAAGAAACTCTACTAAAGCAACGTCAGACCCTAGAACGGCGTGATCAGACGAATCGCACTGTTACCATTTCGGCACAACCTTGGGGTTTCTACAATGGAACTATTAGATTCGTCGCTCGCTATGTTCACGCAACTGTAACTCTTAGTACTGCATATAAATAAGGGGCATAATCGCTATAAGCGACAGGAGGCTTTGCTAAAAATAGTTATATGATAACGTCAGTTCGCGTCTCGGTTAATTATTGACGAATAAATGATAATAATAGATATTCAATCTACAATAATATTAACAATATAGTATGTAAGTAGAGTTAGGTAAAATTGCCTGGAGTGGCAAGAGATGAGGGAAATGGAAATTGTAGCTCGTGTGACGCTTCATAAACTGTCAAAGCGGTGTTTTCAATAGTTGAATGGTTACTCCTTTTCAGTTACATTGCGAACGCGCAAAATTTGAATGAGAGAACAGTAAAAAAGTTATTGAAATCAAAGTATATGCCAAATATATGTTTAGCAAACAAATATTGACAATACGGTTGACACAAGAATTCGTCGGATACAGTAACTATCTTTGCGTTATGTAACTCATTAGATAACTTATCATTTAATTTGTTACATATTATTATTATATCATTACACCAGATCTCTCACGGTAAGGGCAGAAAGCACAGAATTTTAAATATCGCTATTCCTTTGGACGTAATGGGCTTCTTCTACATCCATTACTGTTACATATTTCAGTATATTACACTCGGTTCTCGTAATAGTGGAATCGGAGCATTTTTTGTAATTTAATGGGATTATATTAAACTCATGTGTGCGAAAGGCAAAATTTTTGCATAATACGACAATAACAACACAAGTCTCGTTACGAGATGTCTCAGTCAGATTAACTCAAATTGCCCATTAGTTTGTATACAGCCCTGCTGTGATTTACAGCCGGTGACTAAATCATACACGCTATTATCAACCGTATTACATACACGTAAAGACCAATATATCAGCACAGTGTACGGATCTAAAAACGGCGTTAGTCTACAAATGTGTTCGTATATGGAATTCGAGCTTTGTATAAAAAAATGTTACACAAAATCTTTGGAAATTCCACAATCTTATCAACCACAATGAATGTCACGGACTACGAAGTACGAATAATGAAGTAGAGTCGTTTTACACGTGTTTTATCCATACGCGATCCACACAAATATTGTTTCTCTAGCAACAGACAAATAGATTCGCTATTGTATCTTCTATAACTATCTCAGACGATGACGTAAATATACATATTAGAAATACCTAAAAGCTCCAATTGGTTCTCATAAAAATAATGTCCTAACAAAAGGAATTCGAAGTGATTTTCTCGAAAATCGAAATAAAATAACAAAGAGAAATATCGAAGTAGCCGCGACTAATAACGAAGTATTGATTAACTTCATTTCGTGACCTCAATTAACCTCATACTGGTCCGAAACATCAATACCGTATTACTTACAAATGACATAACACACACCAAACGTTCAGGAATCAAACTCACTTGGTACTGGAAAACCGTTGCCATAACGTAACTTCACTTCTAATAAGCAAAATCCTCACTCACTCAAAACGTCAGCTGTCCGGGTTGATGCACCTTTGACGTTGCGTTCATGTTTGAAACAACACGGTGCTGACCGACTGGAGTTAAGACGTTTTTTGGGCCATAATTGCGTGTGCGCCGCGAGTAGATCACAATGCCACTGAGCGGTGCGCCCGCGCACGCCGCCTTTGACTGTACACTACTGCGTCATGTCGGGAAGTCCGCCACTAAACTAATAACCGACTCAATAGAGCCTGCATCGGAACTACAGCACGCCACGGATACGTCACCGTACAATTAATTATGTACATATGACGCGCGTAAATAGAAATTAATAAATAATTTGCTACTTTTTCATTGCGCGGGCCGTTAACTCGAAGTTAATTGAGCGACTTGGAAGGACTTTTGCAGGCCCACCCGGATGACCTGACACACTGAATAGGCCATCCGGGTTTTGTTAATTAAAATGTCTCTTAGCGACGTAATGGAGAAAACGATAAAAAAAAACTACCGTCAGGGTCCAAATTGAAAGTTAATTACTACTGATAAGAGAAAATCGCTAAAATGATTTAGTTTGATGAATAGTACAGTAACATTAATAATTAATGATATAATATAATAGATCTCCTAATAATAATAATCTTTTCACGTCTCGAGTAAGCAACGAGACTTAACACAAAAACTAAGATAGTTCAGATATTGTCAACCGAGAATCGAACCTGAACACTTTGCAGGTCATTCGCGAATAAGAACTTCAAAAAGTTGGGAACAAATATTGACAACAAATTCAAAACTCTGAGTTTCAGTACCATAGTAATCGTTTCATTACAAAATCAAAGTAGTTTTGGACTGTTATTGGCTAGTTTTCAATCACGTCATACCCCGCCTTCACTTCATTCATAGTCTAATTATAACATAACATCTAATTCACACGCACATATGTATATGTACACATGTACACCGACACACACAGACTAAAACTAGTGACGTGAAACACGTGGGAAATCATCAGGTCGTGATATAATTGTTTACATACACCCACGACAACAAATTTAACCGTAAGATCTTGATGTGTATATTTAAATTTAGCCCTACATTCATTGTAATAAAGATCAAGTTTTCCTGCGAATTTTCTTACCGGTTCGCATATCTGCGTTGTCAAGCGTACCGAAAGTTCTATTCGCAGAAGCGTGCGCGCGTAAGTTCGTGTCACGCGTCGATACCCTTCGGCATGTTTCCAATTGAATTATAATTCCTATTCCAATAATACCTCAGGTTTATTGTTAAATTATTCACCGTATGTACTTGCGTAATATACAGAATAAAATTGAAAACACCAATATATTGTACATAAAATATAATACGTCGGAACAAAATATTGTATTTTTATTACATATAAAACTTGAGCTTCTGAATTGCAAATTAATTTCTTTCTGATAAACTAGGAACACATGTATTTTCCAGGAAATCTAGTATATGTCGATAAATACTCTTTATAAACATTTTGACGGGACCATGATTGACGTTGACATCATTAATCATTCACGAAATAAATTTGTAAAAGAAAATTAGTGCTTCTAGCTCATAAAAAAATTACCTTTGAAATAAACTATATCGTCTTTTATTTTCCAGAAAGTTTAAGTTGAACAATTTGACGCGAAAAAGACTAACGCTGATAGAGCGAAATAAGTAATTGATATAATGTTTCTCAGAGACACCAGTTAACACTCATTTATCAACGCAGCGTTTTAAAACTACGTATATTTTAAAATAACCGTAATTGTACATTATTTATTATTAAAAATAATAATAAATAGTGTACAATTGACAATATTATATATTTGATAAACGACGATAAATGTCCCGAAGGAAAGACATCGACGAACTCAAATGAAATTGTTAAACGCAATATGTAGAGCTGCTATGGTGTTTATAAAAGTAAAGCTCTAACACATTTACTTTATAATAAATTCAATGAAGATATTATATTTTAAACCATAGCGAAACCTGCGAGCATATATAAAAAAATGTAATGTAGAAGAAACACATCGGATCCACGAGGAAGAGTTTTGCACTTGATAATCTCTGCCAACGCCGTATGGAACCATATCTGACGATATTATAAACGCAGAACAATAAAAATCAAATACTATTCCGGTTAGAATTTCCCAATTCATATTGCTGAGATCATAATCTTATCCAATTCTATTTCTAAGTTATGTCAGGATTTTACAGTTGACATTCACATAAAAATTCCAACGAGTGCTGTTGCATGATTCATCTCATGTTACAGCATAAAATGCATTCTCGAAGAACGATACTTGAAGTAACTATAAAACATACATGTTGATTATATAACCATACATACATATATTACTTTTATTGCTATGTTGTAATCGGTAATTTTGCATCGATTATGGCAAGAAGCAATTCCATATTAAAAACCAGTTCCTTTATATTTATTCTTCCATACTAAAGATTAATTATAAAAGACAAATTACTGGATTTTTAGTGATTAGTATAACACATTAATTCTATTATTACATTAAAAATCCGTCGTTAATTATTATCTGAACCGCCTCATTTTTCTAACTTCGATATCTTTACTTGCTCTACTATTAACATACTTTAATATTTTCATACAAATAAATATTTATAGCAATCCAATTACAAGAGTGACCTTAAATGTACGACATGTCCAGATATGAGCCCCTTTTAAAAATTTTGTTATAAAAAGATAACAGATTTAACCATTTCAAACGGAATCAGCTATTAAAGTAAAACGGCAGCAATATCAATAGACATCTTATAAGTAAATACATATAATTTTATGGAGGAATCTTGGAAAGTAAATGTAGATACGTCTGTTTGTATTGCAACTGCAAAGAGATCAGTCATGAATTATGATTTCTAATAGGCTCGTAACGAATTAAGCCATTGGATAGCTCTACATTAAGGGGTATCAGAAGGAAGCAAACTAGAAGTAGTCATAGTCTAATAGTTAAGATTGCATGCTCTTTCTCTTTGGGTATTGTATTGAAATCTTGACATGCCTTTCTTGAGAGTACCCCTTTAAGAGAAAATATTTGATATGACAATGAAAAACACAATTTGTATAATGTGTTCTCCAAAATGCTCTAGTGCTCTAGTTCTAAGCGGTTTTATTCTATTAAGAGGTTATTACCCAAGAGTGGACAGACAAAAGCATTGTTAATGTGATCATCATCATAATTACTACTAATTATAGAAACTAAAAATCTGCTACAATGTATCAAACGGACCCAACTGTCATAGTTGTCTGCTCCAGCAACATACCCGACTAGCGTTGCTTATTTTACCGTATCGTTTTCAAATCGCAACCGCGTCAGAACAACGAGCGCGTCCCCCGCTCACTAACACGAATCGCCTATCTCGTATGCATCTGCCGAACGTGACATGAATACGCTAGAATCTATTTTTATAAAAGCTACAATGAATTATGTAATCGGGATTGCCGGTTGACCAACACTGGTTCTTATGTCATTACATATTTCCATTCATAAATATCACCTACGTGACAATACTTGAGTGACATAAGGATCGCAAAAAACATGTTTAGTATGTAATGTTATTTTTTGTACAAATAATAATCGTAGAAGTATTGTACTTTTGTATTTTATTGCTTAAATTTTCATAATTTTTAATGTATAGCAATATAAGTATAAGAAGTAGAGCATAAGAAGAACAATGATTTGAACTATTATTCCAGTTGTTCAGAATTTCTACATAATGGAAAAGTAAATGTATACCAGTATAAATTACACGAAGTTCTATTTTTGACTGTTTTTGCTCTGGACCATTCGTTAAAGATATTGTAGTCATACAGTGATACCATCACTTGGTTGTTAGGTTTCTAGTGATTATTGATATGTAAAGCCTGCTTGCTAACAAATCACTATAGTCATGAGACGTTAGTCTTGAAGAAAAGGTATTCGTGAATAGAATCTTTGAAGATCTTAGTCTTTAATCACCACCCTGAATGTTTCGTATTTTAGAACGCCAGCTTACCAAATTATACTGTCAGTTATATATATTTGTATGTTATTAATAAATATTAATACGTATCTACATACATACATATATTCACGCGAGGTCCCTTACTGGGTAGGTAGAGAGTACGGAGTACCGAATATCCCTATCCTTGTATACATTAATATGTACATTACATTTGAAAAAATATGTAAAACAACCTTTGCAACAGTTTTCAAGAATACATCAAGAATCAATCAATCAATCAATCTTTCAAGAATTTGTAAAAGTATTCAATTATTCGTTTATATTAAAACAGACAAAAGTATTTCCACTTTCACAATAATGTAATCATTTAGGATAAATGTACGTATTCAGTAGCTACACAGAAACAATTTCAACCGAACAGCACGGTACTTGCCATCTCGCTATTTTATGCAGCGACATGGAAACGAAAATCTATAAATTGACCAACAATTCTGTGTCCAACAATATTTTATAAAATATAAGCGTAAGCAACTCGAGAAGCCGTACTTAGCGATCCCTGAACCACATGTCCACTCAATAACTCCTCAGCGGTGGCCTTTGTCCAGCACTAGACATAAACGGCCTGTTGATAATGATCACATGCGCACTACAATCAGCTGTTGAATCTTTAATTCGCCTTGAAAATAAACTGCTGCATTTTATTTACATTTTACAGTTTAGTTGTTAAAGATAGTGAATGAAACTGCGTAGTACAAGCGATGAACACACTCACCCCGCATCGTCACTATCGCCGTTATCTGTCATACTGTTACTAGAAGCTTTTATCTAATTCCTTGTGATTCAAAACATATGAGAATGAATTTTTATTTGTTCTACGATGAAAGTTTAATGAACTGTTTTGTACGATTATTACTTGATTTAGTAATAAGAGCGACATCGGTCGAAAATTTAATTAATCGCGAATTTTTTCAACAGCTTTTTCATTTTAGTCGTTGTTTTTGTTCAATGATAACATTAGAATATGTTATTAAATTATGAACCGGTTTTACTTACGAACATTTTTACATTACAGCCCGATTAGTATCGGTCCTAATTAACTACTTCTTGACTGAGGGATCTCAAGCAGGTCGGTACACCATTTAATTTTACAAAATGTTAAATAGTGAAATCGAATTATTACAGAAATATTATTAACAAAATAAATGAAATGAACAAGATGTTTCGCTGTGTTAAGATCTAATTATATCAACAGGGTCATAATTAACTAAGGTCACACAAAGTCATACATCAAGATGATTATATCACATTGATGTGATTTATTTCATCTAACAGTAAATTAATAAATATTAAAACATATTTACAAATTTTACCTGGCAATAATGATTTCTGTAGCAAACTCCTTTATGCTCACAAAATTGCAACATTTTAATCAAACTCTATATTAATATTCGTTTCTTCGTAATGTAATAGAACAGTACACAGTAAAAAAATTATAACTAATGTGTAATTAAATTAAATTAAATTTTCGTATAAATTTTTCGAATGGAACATATTTTTTATGACGCACGTTTAAAATTAACGTACTAGCAATACCACGTGTAAAAGGTTCGGTAGTTGTCATATCACTAAATTAATTTTTATATGATGTCATATTTTTGATAGCTTTGATACAAGAAAGGTTTAGCATAAGTTATCTCAAAGAACAAAGTGCACATGTCCATGATAAGATAGCTACATTTTTACAGCAACTGGTGCGATGTAACCCATAACATGTACATATATATACATATATACATGCAATACATATTCATATACATGCAATAGATATTCAATTTAATACCTACGTACCTATATATTTTTGACGCCATTCAGAATGATATGGCCAAGATAAATTTCGTTATCGTTACAAAGCAATTTTTTTTGCAATTCATCGATGCCCCTTTTTATAATCACAATGAAAATTCATTTACTTGATCCAAAATCGAATTTATTGCTGTTTAATCAGCAAGGATTCTATCCAATCCACGGAAATAAGCATATATTATAATATAAAATTATTCATGAATGCAAAAGTGTAAAAATACTTAACCTGACAGAAATAATTTTAAATACAACAACACTAAAATTCCTTTTTGTGTCGCGCATAGAATTACAATAATATGACAGCAATGTAAAATTTCAATAAATTTTCATACAATGCCCTGGAATTTAGAAATGATTCACCTCAAGGATGATTCGTTGTGTCATATGCGACCATTATAATTGTCTTGTAATACAAAAACATTAACATTTCCGCATCCAATCGCCCATATATTCGACCAGCGTACATAAAAACGAACGCATTAAATAGAGTGTATTAAAAATATATTGATTTTCAAATTGATTTAATAAAAAATTAACACGACAACAAAAGACTCAGACTGAAAAGGGCATGCAAAAATAGAGTCGCTGAGTCGTAACTTTATTAGTTCACAAGTAAAGCTCTATCATGAGTCGGGGTGATCGGAACCGGTCGTCAAGGCCTCTGGTTTTCCCGCTCGTTCGCTGACAACATGGCGGACGTACACACTACCAAAACTATGTATATACTTATATACACGCATAGGGCTGTCAACACGTCATGTATTTCGACGTAATACTTTTATTATTCATTCAAACCATTAAATATATTCTCAACACATAATAATAAATCAATTTCTATTGATATGTTATTATGTGTTGTTTTGGTTATTACAGCATTTTTTATTATTTTAATTTTTATGTCACAGACTTCCATTTCAAGTTGTATGGAACAAGAAATATTTATGCGAAATTCGCTATTAATTTTAAGCCTCAATGACAAATACCAACTATGATCGGCAAATAGCCAACCCTATATACATAATAACAAAATCCGTCACGCGCACGTTATTATAACTTGGCGTAGCGACATACAGGTGTTTATCGAATACACACTCTAAATACTAGTTAACACACCCAGGTCCGAATAAATTCCATTTGCCAAGTCACGCTGTAAACAAAATGTCGCCGGAACATAGTGAGTTGTCGACTATCGACTTTGTTATACACTTAATGAACTTTATATTGATAATAAAATCGTGTTTAACAGTAAAGGTGGCGCCATCTACATGTATGTATTTGAATGGCCTTGATAAACATTTATGTACATATGTATGTGCTGATTTGTTCTTAGATATGATCAAACCGATAACTGTAAAACATGGAATCATATTTTTTATGATTACGTTAAGCAAAATTTATGTACGTGCCTTGACGTATAACGCCTACAAGTTATGAATAAATAATTAGTTTTGGATCCGAACATTCTTCGGTTTTGGCACAAAACGCGTTGAAGTCTTTCCTTAAACAATGGCCGCGCGAAACATTTGAATGTTATTTGATAAGATTAAAACAATGTTACTCGACAATTATAATTCCAGTGTAGCGATATTCATGGAAATAAATTTCATTGTAATGCAGTAGTCAAGTTTTGTTAAATGTTGTTATCTACATTTAGTACGTGTTACGTGTGTATAAATGTATATAAAATTAAACACATCTTTTAATATTTAAAATTATTGAATCTTTTTATATAATTTTACTTAATTGATGCTAGTAAGTTTTTTACATAAATATTAAAAAACAATTTTCCTTTTTATATAATTTAATGACATGTAATATTCATCAAGGCGTAAATTATAAAATTGCATGACACTTGTAATAAAATAAAGTCTGATTAGTCACCCGTCTGGGTTTGGGCATTTCAATTTTAAGCTTACAAACGAATTCCGCTTTTCATTCATTAACATAAAGGCTAAATTCGTGTGATAGGTTCTTAACATTGAATTAATGGTATCGTTTAGAATTACGAGAGGCATTTTTGTTGTCTACAAAATAACAAAAGAAGTCCGTAATTATTGTATGTATATACATCCTTGGGTATTTTACGATGCTTGTGCATTATTTAGAGAATACGAGTTTTAAATAAACTTAAACCATAATAAGGTAAAAACTTATTCTCATTGATGAAAAAGACTTGTATACTCCAGCCACTAGTAGTGTCCATCAACCCTTTTATCATTCTACTGTTTACAAGTAAACCATCTACAACTAAATTGTCACAACAAAGCTATCTACAACTATACTGTCACAACAAAGATATCTACAACTAAACTGTCACAACAATGCTATCTACAACTAAACTGTCACAACAAAACTGTCAACAATTAAACTGTCTGCGACTAAACTAGATAAGTTACGAGATAATTTATAAAATGTAAAAATCAAATATTCATTAAAAATACGAAAGTTTGCTTTCGTACAATTACAAAAGCAGACCATCAGAAGAAGTAGAGTCTAGAACAGACAATGTTAAAAACATCTATAACATTCGACTTCATTCTTCTGTTACCTAATATAAAACTATATTAGACCTAACATTATTTTAATACAACATACAAAATAAATTATATCTCACTTAGAAATTACAACGCGTAATTCATTTCAATGCGAGAAATCACAATTGTAAATAAATCTACATCGCTGTAAAGGTGTGTTACTAATATTAACCGTTCCCTTTAGAATAATTAAAGTTAGTAACAAGGTTATACGCTAAGTAACATAACACTGTGACGCAAGTCGCCAATTCCCTTTCACCAACGCCATTGGGCTGCCACATACATACTTATATTCATATCTATACATATACGCCGTATTTATGAACGCTCGTTGATTTGCGTGTAACTATTTGAATCATTTCGCACACTTATATATACCGCAGATATTTGTATAGGAAACGATTGAAAGGTAAAGCGCTCTATGTTTGAAAGGTAGAGCACGCTCTATGTAGAGTTCTGAAAGGTAGAGCACTCTATAGAGTTAGATTATTTAATACCTATATTCCGTATTTCTGTTGGTATTGTGTGTAAAACCAATACTACGAGATACAAACATCAATTTAATCAGTATTGTCATTTATGCATAAACTTCTTTAAAGAGCTCTAATATAAAACCTCAATAAAAAAATCACATGCCATTGTCCATAATAACACGTGTAAATGATACATTTGATTTCATTAATATCCTAACGTTTTTTGGAATGATTGTAAAATAATAGTCTACATATAAATATTACAGTGCAATTCATCATGGTTAAAATTTATACACGTGCATGTATCTCATGTGTCTAATACTTAATATGTTATTTACAAGAAAAATTTTATATAGAAACAGTGGCAAAACAGGTATAAAATTTGCATTTTAAAAACACAGTACTCTAACATAAGTCAAGCGCAAATGAGCATTTAAAAATTCGTTCAATTTATGTGTCCATATTTAAAATTACACTATATTATTTATAAATAGGGTGTTCATAAAATGTTTTAGAGCATACATTCATAAGCTACTGTATTTACACCTCGAACATCGATAGTTCGGTCGTAATCGATTGTTGTGTACGACCGTCGAACAAGGAACGAGTCGTAACGAATTGACGCTATTGTCGACACAGCGCTCATTGTAGATGTGTAATGGAGTTTTATAACCGATTTATTACGCAGTGTTGTAAATAAAATACGACTTTCTACCACTCTATAACTTTTACAAACACTTACTATACATATCTCATCCATTGTTTGTAGCAGCATTCCAGCCTAACGCAATAATTTACATTCCTGATACTTTGACAAGCCCTGCAGTTCCATATCACTTTAAAATAGTAAAATGATACGATAAACTAAAAAAAAACGTAACGTCACGTCTGTAATCCCCAAAAGTGTAGGCAGAAGAGTGTAGTGCACTCCCACGTTTCACCCGTTACGTTTAAGTCCTACGGATTGTTTAATGAGCGATAAACTAATATACGTTAAGTCTATTACTATGTATGTCTCATGAAGTACGAGTACATGCACATGTCTCATAAGATGTCTGGGAAATTCCGCTATTTTGTTACAAATTAGCATGTGTATGTCATTTACATTTATGGTACGTGATGTGCCTCTAAGTTCTCTGATATTAGGATGTCAGAAGTACTTTCAGGTAAAGCCTTATCACTTAACGTGTCAATTTCCTTGTTAAACAAACCATATGAAAAATAAAAAAAACTGCAATGCCACGAAGTTCTTTTTGATTGATGTATTCATCAATTTCATTTCAAAGTTAAATGTAGTGACTGGCAGCTTTCTCAATGATGAAACCATAATAAAACAGTAAGGAAAAAAATACTGCACATACAATATAAGTGTTTTAAAATTGTTGTTACGTGTAGTGGTTCTAAAATATTACTAATACTATCTAAACAACGAATACTATCTAAATTTAAAAAAAAACCTCCCTACAATACATGCCATAGTACCCGGTAAAATTCACGAAAATCGTTCACTTTTAAATCCAATTAAGAATTTTATTAAAGTGAAAGGCTTGCAACTTAAGAAAAAATAAAATAATATTTAACTAAACTACTGTTTACAGCAATATTTTAAAACTTTATGACACACTAACATAACAGTACGCTTACTGTGTGTAAGCAAGTCATTAGATATTTCTTAGAATTATAACAAATAATCAGTGAAGTAAACTATTCACAAATTGTCTGCATCACGTGTGCCTTGTGTTCACTGAGTCATTATTTCTCAACTGGAACTAGCCGAAAGCATTGTGATCTCTCGTTTTCCTCTTACAGACATCGAGAGGCTTTCGCAACCCCGTGATTCAGAGACACAAGATTCGTCTCGGCGTAATGATTTTGTGAAAAAGGTATTCCCAGTTACAACACTAATTGCGAATTCGTTTCATAACTCTACCACAGAGTAAGAATATAAATGTAGATTTTACAGTCAAATACGTATTTTGGGGTTAAAAATACGAAGGCAATAATTTTAATATATTTTGAATTTCGAATATTTACTTATGCGAAGTTCTTTGCTGATAAATCACAAATAATTGTGTGATTAAAAATAATCCCTAATATTTATCCTTAGATAAATGTAATTTTTTTTTAGCATTTTTTTAAGTGATTAAAAAAGTGTGAAGATAGAAATTTGAGTTTTCTCCTTGCCTACCCAGTAAGAAACGTGACATGAAAATATAATAACAATTAAATATATTAAAACTACTATGGTCTAAGGTCCATGTGAGTCGGCGATCTGACTCACGCCACGTACTCAATTGGACCTCAACACTTGGTCCGATCACGTAACAGAATGGACGCTCATTCGTCCTCGACCCAAATGTGGGCGCAAGTGAAAATCGAAGCGAGAACAAACACCCCATTCTCTTTGGTTTTTAGAAATTATTACGAAATATTTTAACTGAGTCTTGTTATTTTGCCTTGCTTTATTGATTACTTCTAGTTTTCGTTGGGGTAACATGAAGCTGTTACGTGAAGCTGTTAGAAGATTTTAAATAATCAAAAATTCGTCTGCCAACATGTGATATAACAAACCGTAGTTTAGTTCGTCCTTGACCCAAAATGTTGACGCGAGTGAAAATCAAACCAACAACGAAGAATAAAATTTATATTTGCTTATTAGAAAGTGTTATACAACTCGCAAATATAAGGAAACGTCGACTGCGTTTAATTGGTTTGCTTTACAAATAGCGTGTTTATATCTTGCATTATGTATGCACAAAAAAATTTCATTCTGTTTCGACATACATTAAGAATAACGCAAGTGAAAAGTTTACTTCAACAAAAATTTTCTTAGGAGACGAATTACACTACCAATCCTATTTCTGCAGCCCTGTTCAAGATATGCAGAAGTACGTAGAGGGTGGCAGCCATTTAGAATTGCTACTTACTCATTTAAAATTTTATAGCATAAAATCAGCGCATATTTTTCATTCGGGTCAAACACGCGCTTTCCAAAAATGATAAAACTTTAGCTGTGCAAAGCTTACGGTGTGAGAATCACAGTTAGTACCGGTAATCGTTATGGTGCTCATTACAACAAGGGAAATGCGCGGCGCGACGGAAAATGATTAAAACTGAACCGACGGCGAATTAACTCGCGTGTAGAATACACATGTCATCACCGTGAGAACCAACGTAGAGATACAATCACAGCTACAAACGTATATATTTGTAATATACATACTTATATTTAATAATATTTTAATGTACATTTGTATACTGCTAAGCCTTCTGATATTGCAAATACCTATAGGCGATGGCGACCAGGTACCATCTGGTGGGCCGCCTGGTTGTTTGCCATGCCTTTTAGTAAAAAAACATTAAAATTTAAATAATTAACAAATTAACTTTTCAACAACCTATTTGAAAGTATTGCCAGCGGTAGAGTCATTTAAAATATGTATACACCACTACTAATTTATAAATGTATGATAATACTGATATTATCTGTAAAGTTATTATTTATATTACTGAGTGTTTTATTCATTCAATTACAATATAATAGAGCCAAAAGCAGACCTAATTAAAATAATTACAATGTTCATAGGTTTTCTGCGACTGTGTTCAAATTAATTTAAACGGTATAAAAATAAGTGATTATACGCTGCAATGAAAGTCGCATTTAATGTCATGAATACAAATTGCACGCTTTGTTCAAAAAAGCCTTAAATACGATATTTAAGTGCAACTTGCAAACATGCACCAATAAAATGTAATGACCCTTTAATAAAACAAAGAAAAAACTTATTGCGTTCAAAATAGAGTCGACTCTACATCGTGGCAGATTGTAAGCTCTGTTTTTTACTATAATTGCCTCAGAAACGACCTTCGTAAGGAATACTTCCGAGTTCTTAAGCCTTAAGGCTTAAAGCGTAGATTTTATAGTGAGGCTGCGTGATCTTGATATCTGCTTTGTACTTTGTTATGGTACTCGTATGATGTTTTTGTTTATTAGTAATTTAAAATACACGCAGTACGTACGTTGTATAAAACAAAGTCATCTGCTCGCATATTTTTGTTTGTCTGTCGGGCGACCAAACCTATCGAGATCCCAACATACATGGAAAATTTTGAGGCAGTTTTCCAGCCATGAGTAGTCTGTCTTGAAGAAGGTTAAATTCATACCAATTTCATGAAGGTTCATACCTTTAATTGAGGCAGATAAATAAGGCATAAAAAGCCATCAATTTAAAAATTTTCCTTGGATCCGCCATTCAAGCTTTAAAACTGTATAGACAATGTATTTTTCGATAGTTCCTCTTAAAAAGTTTGCGATAATGACACTCGATCATCAAAATATGGTCCAGAAGTTATACAAAATATTTACGAATATACATACATAACTTTCGGTTTTTACTACACGCAACAAAGCAAGTGCGTCATCTAGTTATAAATTAAAGTCGTGTTTATTTTTACTGTATTTATGATGTTCTTTTTCATTTTTGTGCTTCAAAATAACATTCACTATTAATGTCTAAAACCAAACGCATGGAATTCCAGAAATTATACATTTATAACGTCACGTGCGTATTTTTATAATTTTTTTTCAATACTGGCCGGTAAGTAACCCAGCTATTTAAAAAAAAAAAGTTAAAAATAATATAAAACTTGTCTTATGTAACTGTCACACACTAATAATACAAGTTAAATTAATTGGCGCGCCCAATACTTCTTGAGGCAATGTTTGGGTAAAGTTGGATTGCATAAACCGCTCTCTTTAATCCACAAATTGAATACCTAAGCGTGATTTTAATTTAACAAATCTATGTAACTTAACAAGAAAAAAATCCCATGTCAATTAAACAGCAGTTAGGCTGGTTACGCAGGATAGCGAGAAAGCGCGAACAAACGCGTGTAACGAACACGCAACTCGATGTTAGAGTGCTATTCGCCTAATTATGGAACAAAACTAACTAACTGGGATAATACAAGTCAAAAATTTTCACTAGTACATATTCATGTATTTTCTATTAGTAGTAAGATTAATGAAGCATTCATTTGATAAATGCATAATGACTTCTAAATGTTCCATAAATAATAAGCTTAATGTCTAATCAGAACACCGTCTCTATTCTATTATGCTTATTATTACTGAATGCGTTTATCAATTGAAAAAAATAGAGTTTATAGATTATGTTTATGATTAATTTTCTCTGCTTAACTATAAAAACATCTTAAATTTCAATGAAGTATCACAAAATGTGACTAAAATCTATGGATAAATATATATGTATGTACGTAACAAGAATCTCAAAGGAAGAAGTGGTGATATGTATTTATAACCACCTATAGGCGTGACGTCAGCACACCTTAAACAGTGCAGATACTTTCACGAGAGTATCGCTTGTTTTATATATAAACAAATGCTTTTTAACATCATCTTTAGAAATGCTACGTATTCATGTATGTTAAAAAAAAAACATTTATTTAGCGAGTTAAACAGGACTCTATACTAACTTATGTGATTTAAAATGTAGTTAACATCATTTTTATTTCCAACTGATTTACTTACGTACGTAATAGCTTCCAATACTTGTTTAGATTCTACACGTAATGCAGTTTACGAAATCATGGAAAGACTTCCCTGGCAACGGATACTGGAACCATGGCCAATGCCCCAAACACTAATAGCGATAAAAAAGTATTTTTTTTGTATTCTATTCGTTTTAAACTTGAAATCAAAGCACGAATACAGAATTATGTTTAAATAAAAAATCTCATAATTTATTCAATCAATTAGCGAAAAGCGCATGAATAGTATTATTAAGAATGTCCGTTTTATTAACTGGTTATGTCCACAGAATCGACATGACACGTGGCTTCAAAAGCTATGAGACGCACATACGAGTACCTATTTTTTTCCTAGACTATTTCA
>DWJK01000723.1:0-20139 GCA_018248815.1 Croniades pieria auraria
GAGGCTGAATTCTTAACCACTAGGCTATCACTGCTTTCTATCGGTTTATATGACTTAACTGATTTTGTTTTAAATGGGTATAAATATTGTCTGATACATTTATAACAGTTTAGTAAACAAATTACTTATAAATTAAATGAATATTAGGAGATATAGATCTCAGGAGACTTATTTGGGTTGTCGGTGAACTAAGTACTGAATACAGTTAGTAGAATATAATGGCGCAAAAATTATGTTGCAGCAAAAATTACTTCCGAAATAAAGCTCTTTAAATGCTTACCGTAAACAGTCAAGAGAGCGGATTCGGAAACCCTTTTGCCAGCAATGTTTTCAGCGACGCAACTGTAATTCGCCATATCCTGAGAACAAAAGGTTAAATTATTTTAATTCTTGTGACTATTTTTCTAAAAGCAAATTTTTTTAACTGCTTTAAATACAAAAAAAAATTTAGAACATAAAAACATTAAATTACATAGCAGACACCGGGAAGTTTAAAAACGTGAAAGTGGTCATTTTATTAGCTTCTATGTTTATAAGTAATAATTTTTCTAATAAATTAAGTGCTGTTGTTTTAATTATACTTTGATTTTAAGTTGACTCTCCTTCAAACATCCTTTCAAACCCATCTCCTCGTTAATCTAGAACATTAGGAAACCACAAGAAAAAATTTCAAATTTAATGCCATTTTCAAGTTCCACGCTTGGGATTGATTCTAGACTCAAAAGGTAAATAGATAAGAGGAATGGAAAACGAAAATCATGAATAACTTGAACATAAAGTTTCGCTATAGATGCACAGTTTATTAACACTTGTGTGACTAAAAGCGTCTTCAACTAACTTGGAAGAAGACGCTGATGGAGATAACCTCGAACATTGTAAACGGGATACTATAAACCTTACATTTAATTAAGAGAATGCTCTCTACACCTCGGTACAATATTGCGAGAGAGTGTTCATACATATAAAGCGAGTCAGTGGAGAAGGTATATAAAATGATGACAAACTTTAAATCACCAACATGATATTTTGTGGCAATACTTAGAACGAGTTTGTTCCCTTTTCATAAGCTTTTGTTGAATACTTGACGAAAATAACTATCTCTAAATAGTAACTTGCAGGATTAAAAGTATACATAAAACAACATAATCCATAATATTATGGAAATATATCATTAACCTTAACAACAAATTATTTATTAACAGTAAATTACAGTTGTCACAAAATTGTTCTAGTAACATTCGCTTAGACTCTCATTACCTATTTTATTTGCTCGAAAGGTACCAAAGAAGCTTTAAGTACATTTTGTACTAGCCTCGCTGAACTCTAATTAATACATATCTGGTCTTTGTCGCTAATTAGTGAACGCTGCGGGACCAGAGGCGGTGAGCTATTTGCTACGATGACTGAGACGGAGATCGCATTCACAATCAGTGGTCTATGGTTATTTACTGGTTGTGGATGTAAATTTATTGTGAGATTTAATGTACATGGAAATTTAATGATTATCACTATAAATTCTGTTGTTAATGTATGTGTTGTTTTTAATGCTGTTCATTAGTGTAGTGCAAGTAAGATAATAGATATAACAGATAAGCGAAAATAGCAAGATATGCGACGGTGAAGTATATGCAAAACAAACTATGTTTTACATGAAATAAAAAAATTAATATGTACAAAAACAGCATGCAAATCGCATGGCTCTGTACATATCGGTGTATATTTAAAAATAAAACAAAGCCTATAAAAATGTAATCCGGTACTTGCGTGCAATAATTCCATTAAGCTGGATACAAGTGTAAACGAGGTAATGAAATAAAACCAAAAACAGTATTGCCGTTCGGACCGACAAATGCGGTACTAAAATTGAATTAATTGTACAAGACGGATATCTCTTGCCAAGAAATATAGGATTAAATTACCTCAGCCTTTACACTTTTATCAACACGAGTCCTGAAACTTGAAAGGGTGCGTCGGAACTCGGCAAAACGAGGACACGAAAGGCGACAGCGACTTGTGTTGCAATTAATAAACGTCCGTCTTGCTCGACTAATTAGTCGCACTCGTCGAGATAAAATAAACAATTCGCGACAAGATGCTCCGATTGTCCGTTACACTGTGCTTGAGAAACAAGCGAACGGAGAGAAATTAAAGGCCATTGTTGGACTATCTGATGTGAATTAAACTGAAGGTCGCAAGATCTAATTGCTATTAGGCAAATGTCTAGCCATAGATATGGCCGGAGTGGCCAATTTGAATACGGACCGAGAACTAATTAAAGCCGAGACTGACACAAGGCAGGTCGCTTAACGACTCTACAGTGCATGATAACAACGCAACGAAAGTATCGGGAACATGTTTCGTGGCATATGCTTTAGTGGTATGAAAAGAAAATTTCAGACTGACGAATACTTCGCTTTACTTTTATTTAATACTGAAATGTGACCATAATTTGATGCTAAACAGCTGTACATGTGTTTGCTACTAAAGTAATTCACCCATATCAAGATAAAAAGGTGATTTACATACCGCAACATCTGATTCGTGTAATAATAATGCCATCAAAGTAACGAGTCCAGTTTGGCTGAATGGGAGGGTGGCCACGTGTGGAACTGTAAATGACTCATCTGCTATGAGTAACCAAGGTACTTGAGTCCAGCTACAAGGATTTTGAACTTTTGTTACATTATTTACAATAGCGATTTTAGCTTGATTTTTAAGCACGAATGTTTTGTAGGAGTGAAATCTCTTAAAATATGTTACAACTACCGCACATGTTCTTCATGAGTTAATTATCACGAACATTGTTTAGATTTGCGGCCACTTTAATAATGCCATACTAAAATTTAATGGATTTTAAAGACCTTAATTCGAGTAGGTAAAAATGGTTTAAGAACATCACAACAATTAAAGAACAGCAATAAATCGTTATCTATGTGAGTGCTGTGAGAAATGATTTAAGCAAATGTGTTTCTGAACGTGCCACTAAATCTAAAGATAACCCAGACACGTATTAAGCAAAGTGAATAAATTGATGTTTCCACGATTTGAATAAAACAATATTTTATTTAAATGAACATAGTGGACAGCTTGTTAAAAGAATAACAAATCATTCAGTTTCCCTGCGAAAAATTTAATTGATAAGTTTAACGTTGGAGTAGACGTGTTCTAGAGTGGAGAACGCGTCTTGGCAAACGTAGCTTAGGACGCCCTCCAGCTAGGTGGAGTGGATACATGCAGTGGCCGGCAGCGGTTGGATGCGAAGAGCTGAAGATCGAGCTCAGTGACGTGCTATTGGAGAGGCCTATGTCTAGCAGTGGACGGAAAAAGGCTGATAATGATGATGAACAGTTAACCTTAATAAGATCACTAAAAATACATTTCTGTGTAATAAATGTTATGTACTTGTATTATAAATAAATTGATATTATCCAGATATTATAAAAATAAAGAAGCATACGAAAATAAAAACTGTTTAAATTGAGCTTAATTTAAATGTTCATGAAATGTTACTTTCTCTTAAATATTGTCGACCGCTTTTGACTGACTTTTTAAGATTTTTCTTTATAGTTACGTAACAATATTTAATCTATTTAACATTTTTTAGACTCAAAGCAGATGAAAGCAAAATTTATTTGATGCACTTTATCAGCATCATCATCGGCCTATCTCAGTCCACTGCTGGACATAGACCTCGCCCAATGAGCGCCATCGCGCCCTGTTCTCGGCTTATCGCATCCAGCACCTGCCTGCAGCCTTATATACTTATTATATATTAATATCTTAGGCCCAAATCATAGATTTATGGAGCCGTGTACAAAAAAATTTACAATGATAATACCGTTAGTTATTCTAACTAATATCTTAATTCCAATAACTCTTGAGTAAAATTTGAATTATGATAGAGAATTGTAGTTGTCAACAGTCGTATAGTTTAATACAAACTTGCATGTTGTTTCAAGAATTATAGAAAAATGATATGTGCAAAGTCGATGCGATACCGCAGTGGGGATATTGATGTAGATATTCCCAACTCGTTCTTTTATTGAAGACATTCGTAATGAGAGCGCAAATATTTAGTCATTAGAGGGCACTAAAGGAAGAAAGAATGCTGAGCTCCGGCGTCCGGACAATTGCAGTTAAATGGAATAAGTAAGCAGGAAGCATGAATAATGCAACGATCAAATGCATAAGCATTAGCGAAGAAACGCAACGGAGCTTTTGTTTAGGAATGCATAAGGTATCAAATAGTTCACTAATAAATAAACATAATATTTAAAACGTTAGAAAAAAGTTAAAAGAATGTTCGTTTAAATGCTTTTCAAAAACACACCTACTCATAATTTAAGGACGGGGATAAATATGATATTCAAGACGGGCAGGATAAAAATACACAGGATACCTATTTCTGGTAAGAAATCGTCGATTTCCTTTTGATACGCTGTTTCACATGCATTCTTTTTAATTCTAATTAATTGGGCTGATGAGTATTTAATGAATGGTAGAGAAGATAGAAGTAGACCTATACGTACTTCGGTCAAGTCGGAGACGTACTAAAAAATTCCAGGGCAAATGCAGGTTTAAAGAAAGAGAGTGTTTTTGGCATATTACTCTTGTAGTTTAATGGGCTAATTGTGAGATACGAGACGATAATATATAGAAATAACTCACTTGTAAAGTCGCTCGTGATATAAGTAAGTTGCCCTCAGCCGATATTAAAACATTGTGGTCTTGTTGAAGAGGAGTTCCATGTTTCAACCAGGACACCCGCGGCGTCGGAGCAGCCGATGGAGGGGAGCAACGGAGCGACGCCGCTGAACCAGCTTCCACTGACATTGAAAGCGGTGACACTGCGAATTGTTTCTTCAGATCTGTTGAAGAATAATACAATATTGAGTACTATTACCACATCTTCAGACCAGTTCCCTCATAGGGTTCGCAGAGATCTCTGAATACCAAACCCTTACAAACCTGACGTGCATTCTTTACATTCATCTTCATACATGCAGCCCGGTTTCAAATATGAATTGATATGGTTTGCCCATTTTTCTATCACTGAAAAGTTTTGTATTATTCTTAAACTTTGATCAAATAGATTTAGCTATAACGATAAATGGTAATGACTTACACAGTTAGTCCTATATTAATTTTCTCTGAGTTTTGATAGCTATTATCAATACAAGAACATATTTATTGAGAATTCGCACCTAGGCTGAACGTCCAGATATCTGACGGTTTATAAATCGAATCCGGAATGTTCCACACATCGGATGGATACGGCCATGTATGTTAAGGTTCCTTAATCAATATTTCATAGACACGTATAGCTTTGTTTTCGACTTAATCTTAGAATTTAAATATTTGACAAGTGTGTGACAACTTGCGTGCACATGATGTATATAGGATGTTTTTAAATGACGGGGATTTAATACGAAAAAGTAAACCGGTTTTTAAATGTCCTAGTATAAGAGAATACAAAATTTGTGAAGATCCCAAGTTCTGATACTTCTTTAAATATCACACCGTCTAATCTTTTAAGTAATATTTTAATAAGAGCTAAATTTTTTTTCTAGCTAAATGTTTTTAGGTCAGTGAATAATAGGATTTATTCAGTATAAAAAGCTCGTTCAGTGTTAACGTTATAAATCCAAATACTTTTTGTTTAAAATATTAAGTAAATATTCTGTATTTTTTTAAATTATAATTTACGTTCCCTTCGACAATGTTCTTAACAATTCTTTTTACATTTACAGGCTATGTTATTATATCAAAATTTCTCTATCGTAAAATCCGTATATAAAATCTTATTCTTTGACAACCCTATTTCAATATAACTGTTCGGTATAAAATTATACGTCATGATATATTAGGGCTGCGTTACGACACTTTATAATAACAAAGGAATGCCATTGCACAATACTTTGAATATAAATAACCCGCATTCGCTCGTGATTGACGAAATTGACAAAAAAATTAATCGAGCATGTCACGAATGATTGAATGTCAATATTAATCAGCTTGCGCAGTGCATGTTCCAGTCTATGAGTTAATCCAATAATTGATGTAATTCGAACAATGTCTTCAATATTACGTAATTTCGTCCCGTTTCGTATGGTACAAGTATTAAGAGGGAGCGGTGATTTTTTACTGAAGGAGCTTTTGTAATATGTTTGTATATTATATACCCTATTGTTGGGAATTCTAAGGCCAGATTAGTCACCCACAAAATATAATAAGATATTTTTATTAAGTAAATTGGCTCGTAAAAGTGTTTTTAAAGATTTGAATTTTAAAGCCGAGGATCGAGCTCAGTGGCGTGCTATTGGAGAGGCTTATGTCCAGCAGTGGACGGAAATAGGCTGATAATGATGATGATGAAAGATTTGAAACTATTGGTAGGATCATATTAAACTAACAATTGTACGTCAATAAATCTAATGAAACATGTGCAGTTTAAAAATAAGCGGAAGAAATAAACAGGACATATGAATTGCTTACAAAAGTCTTGTACGAAAATTTATGTCATCCAAATTTATTGCAAGATGACCGCCAATAAGATAACGACCAATTTTCTTAAAAAACTAAATTAGCCGCTTCCGCTTCCGCTCGTGACTTGGACGGCGATTAGCTCCTGGCTTCCCACGTCAATCCTAATACAAAAACGTAACGAGACCGATTATATAATGAAGACCGAACCACTGTCCCACGGGATAATTGCTTTTCATTAAACAATTAACTGTTTTGGCGCTTCGATTGGTGGTAAATGGATTAAGGAAATTGGTAGCAACTAATCAACAATAGGAAGTACTCAAACAAAGGACTCTGGCGGTGTTTACATTGTTCTGTTTATAGGCCCACAAGAGAGGCTTGCTGATGTACTAACAATTTCAAGAAACATAAGCTCCTTTTGACTACCATATACATTTAAATAAGTATTTGGATTCGCAAAATTTGATTCAAAAGTTAACAAGTACTGCAAGTAGCATTTCCGCTCCAGTCTTCGTCCAATAAATTTTCTTCTTAATATAATATTCCATATATATTATCCGTAATAGAAAAAATACCAATCTTCACACATGTAGTGAGAAAACAACAAAATTCCATAAAACAACGTTACGATTTATTCTAATTAACGAACGGAGTTCACAAAACCAAATTCGTTCCTTCCCCCAATCTACATGCGTATTCTAAATTCTATTTTTGTACTTCCAAGTATCGCGACATAAATATTGTATGTTTTGAAAGGTTCGCGAGCTAAACTAATATTCTCTAGTCCTGCAAAATGAACGTTTCAACTCCTGAGTGCTTTAGCGAAGCGGGCCATAAATCTGGCGTGTGCACGCTCCATTACTCGTTCTCAGATGCTATATGTTTGTTTTCACTGACGGCTTTCGGTCCAGCTGAAGCTTGATCTGAAGAACTGTTCGCTTTAACGTCCTTAAGTAATCAACTAATTGTTTTAAGTATAGATTTGTCTGCGTCTTTCACTTCTATGGAATTTGTTTGTTTTGTATTGAGTGGAAATCTCTATGCGTGTCTATAATTGTGTGGGTTCTAATAAGATGTAGGCGTACCGTACGGTTGATTTGTTTCCTAGACAAATATTGAGCAATCAAAAATGCTTTTGTTTCTTTTATATTATTCCTAGTTTTAGAAAATATTTATTCTTTGTTTTAGTCATCAATTTCTACAACACCTATCAATGTAGAGAGGTTTCGTGCAGTGTTTATAATCATTTTAAACCAGTTTCGTATACTACATAATACAATTGCTCTATAGATTAGATTTCCAAGATTCAATTAATAACTCACACGTCCGGTTGTTCATAACCTAACGATAAAAGCAATTTACATATATTTAGTTCTCGATGACTAAAATTGTTAAAAAATTCGTAATTAATCTTGACTACTTTCTTAAGAGACACAGGCCGTTAATTGAAAGGACAGGAAAACGCTTTTGCAAAAAGACGGGCACATGTAAGACAAATGGAATGGTGTAATGCGGATCGCATTAAAAGCTTCGCACAAGTCACAACAGATAAATCCCTGACAGTATAAATTATAACTGCCACACCGTTTATTTTTCGGCGGACTTACATTCGCAATAAAGCACACATGACACGTCCTGAGGGAAATGATATAGGAACCTCATTAACTTTGAAATCGTTTCTTGAAGACTGCGCATTATTCAGAAAAAAGAAAAATACTTCCACATTAATTTATATCAAAAGCATAATAAACTTTATAAATAGATCAGTAGCTCCTTTTATAGACACTCTTCAGATAATCTGTGTAAGTGTACATCCAAAGAACTAGATAAACGTAACTTCATTAAAGTGCAGGAACATCTACAAGTCTAATCATATCCAGCGAATGAATTTGTATTTTAACATTTAAAAAACACGGTTTAAATTTCTTTGTGTGCACCAAACAAAAGCAATAAAACACACAAAAACCGAGTAAATTCGGCAACAGTGGCACAAGAATAAACACGCACAGTTGAAGCTCATAAACGTCTAAATATACACGAAGCAGAAGCGGGAGAGACATTCCCACTACGTTCTAATTGCGCAGAGCAACCGTGTGTAGTAAAACGCCTTAAATTCTCATCCCGACAGTTTTAATTGTTCACTGAGAGCTTTAAATACGCTCTCAAGTGGCATAGATGCTGCTATTAATGATGATACCCACGGAATCGTCGGTGCGCGTAAAAGTGTCACAGCTAAGACTTCGGCTAAAGATTTACCGACGCCTACTCCATTCGGATAATGTAGTACTATAACTATACATGGAAGTTGTTTTAATGGTCGAACATGTGTTGCATAGCACGATAAGGGCATAACATTACATTGAAAGGGCGTAGCATAAAAAGCGTATAATCTCAGAGCTCATAACTGTTCGTTAGTAATCCAGTATGGGAGTGTGATATTAAGAACAGCCATATTTGAATTGATGGGTATGTGTCATAATAATTGTATCTTGCGCGGTGATGGGTCCGGAATTTATAATAAGCAGTGTTTTCATGGAATTGTTACAAATCACCGTACATTTTCATGTTATTAGAATTGGACATTTTTATACTGTATGAAGTATCCTGTAATATTGATACGTGATAATAAAAAAGCAGTCTGTACAAAGGTTTATCAAAAATCGCTAGGTCTATCATCATATGTAGAGTCACATGATAATAGAAATAAATTAGGCTTGATGTTGTACAAGATTTTCTCACCGAACTCTATCGTGTTGTAAAGAAAGAAAGTTTTATAAATTGTATATTCGAATGTGGCAATGACACATGGCTCTCTATTACAAAACCTATTACAATAAATCAGGCGAATGTAAAACTGTTGGTAAGTGATGAGCGTAAATGATAAGTTGTAGGTACACCCGGTAGCGCATGGGGCCATAAATCTACCGGCACGTTTCATTTCCTGAGTAAAATTCGTACCTACGGAACCGTGGGGAAAGTGGGAAAAGGGCTTCGGATATGGATTAGTAAGAGGAGCCTTTCGGTAATCCATTACGTTCATTGCCTGTGTGGATCGTTGGTAGCGTTCGAAATTCAAACTTTGTAATCTACATAACAGTTTAATTATGATACAGAAATGATGCTGTATCATTACTTATATCCTTATATTGCTATATTTTGATCTACCCTTTTTTACATAATATTTATATAGTTATAATATAACAAGAATGATATAAAGTAAGATTCATAAACGTCTAGTACTGATTTTATAATAAATTATACTTAATATTTAATTTATTTAACAAATTCGAAATTCGAAATCAACGTTGTTAGTATGGCAATAATTTACTGGCTCGTGGTGATGGAAGGTAGAAAGGTTAAAGATTAGAACATAAATTTTTAAAATCAATACAAGCGGCCGTATAATTAACATACGGCATAAAGTTTCCTACAACGTGCTATTAACGTACCAGAATTACGTTAACGGAACAACGTATTAATTTAAAGAAGTGGAATATTTAGTTAACGCGCGTCAAACACAAAATTGAAAAGTTATGATAATTACAAACACCTATAACACAGAATGTTTCTGAACGTAAATTGAAAGGTATAAAATTTGATTTATGGAATATTATTCATGTTTGTGACGTGTTCAGTGTGCGAGGGAGACAGCAATATACGTGTGTCGCGCTGTATTACAATTATTGTCATTTCTTTTAAATAACTGATAGTGTATAGTTCATATGAAGTGTATGTATAAGTGTATATTAAGTGAGCAATGTAAAAAAAAATGGACGTGAATATACGGAGCGAATAATTGAATGAGTCCAAACACCTTTATGTTATGACGAAAATACCAGCGATTTCTTATCACTTAAAAAAAAGTGTATTATCATATGAAAATACATAATTTTTTTTTATTTTCTAAATAATACACATTACAAAAGAATTAAAGCTAGCTGTTTATAAGCAATTAGACAAGTCGTTTATGTGAATATTACCTAAGCCACGAAAATCGATTTCAAAATTCGAATGCTCTCGAACGGTTCCCAAAATAATCGTTATACGTTGCCGTCGATGTATATTACGGCGCAGACCATAAATCAGACAAACGGTCCAGTCCGACATTTATTTAATATGCACAGAAGATTTACCTTTGGGTCGCATTGGGTTTAATCGAGGCCTGCCGTAATGGACTTTATAATGTAAGTAGAAACATACATCTTTTGTTGGGGAAACTGGTAGCGGCTCCCGCCTATTTCCATCTATTGTATTGATGAAATCTTACGCTAGTGTATCCGTTATGTCATAAAAATGACTTGTTTTCAACGAAAATTTTACTACAGGAGGAACAGCTAGGATAATATTTTAAATTATCAATTACTCATACATAGTTCTTGCGTCTGGTGTCTATCTCTATCCTCAGAGATCTAATGTGCTTCTTCTACGATACTATATATCTATCTAACAAGATTTAATGTACATCTATCTCGTTTGACTCTATTTGCATACCCATCGTATAAGACTCATTATGTATATGTACTTCTATTGATTTATGGAAAATAATTACACATAAGCTTTCAATAACTATACATTAAACATCATAATTCATTTTGACGACGTGTATGATAAAGATGAAACCTAATAAATATAAGTTATTACGCTATTGCTAAGAACTTGAGTTAAGGGTTTCTGAGTAAACTTTGCTAGATTATTATTTTAGCATACGTGAAATTTAACTTCAATATAAATTCAGCGGCAAACAAATTAAGAGTTTCTTTATTAAATTAGCTAAAGAATACTCTATATATAATATTGTATATTATTAACATCAAATGAACCAACTTTGTTATAAATGGAGTTAACTTTCACTTGAGATTACTACGTGTCAATTTCTCAAGTTCCAATTCTTCAAAGGCCTTAGTTGAAAGGAGTATTTTAATTAAAATTAATGAAAAACTTAAAGCTATTTTCTCAAATGAACCTAATTGCTTTATATTCAGTAATGAAACAACAGTTGATATTAATGTCATTATTGAATCTCATTATGACATTCTACGTTGTAAAACCCTTTCACGAGACGTGTCTTGGTTCGCGACCTCTAAACGCAAACTACAGAAAGGTGTAGACGTAAATAGACATTTTTCTGTTACATAAGACAAAACTCCTGGAACAACATAATTAAGATAAAGAAAAAAGAAAAAGAAAAAACGCACGATAAATAACAAGCGTCTTCCGTTTCCAAAGCTATAAAAGAAGCTTCATGGCTCAAACATGGTAGAAGAAAAATGAAAGTGTGTCAGTCTATATTTACGAACGGAACTCAGGAATTATGAAGTTCGATGAAACATTACATCATACGCCATTTGCTCCGGAAATATTAGTTTTAAAAGCTATTCCAATATCTGATTCGAAATTATCGGCCCGTTTATTACCATTAATGTTTACTTCACATGAATAATCATCTTTCATACTCTCCTGCTTCAAAAGGTTTCGGTGTCTTTTTTATAAATGCACGTGTTTGATGATGAAAAGCAGATTCTGCATGTGAAATAATTGATTTTGTATTATTTTTATCTATCAAAGATATTAATGTTATGTAGATCATTTTATTTTGCTTTGTTTTATATTTAGAACAAACATTTACATATTAGATGAACAAGTAATACTCACAAGCTAATTCCACAATGGCAGGTTGACTGCGGATATCGCCACGGCTGCTCCAAGCGTGACACGTGCAGGAAAATCTATCTTCACCGAAATACTCTTCCAACTGATCTCTAGTTACATTACACTCAGCCTCAACGATTCTCACACCACTTTGAGGATCGACAAATTCGAACTGAGTACTCGCTACAGATCTTACATCGTTACACTTAAAATACACTTGCAACGCGTTCGCCGCGCGACATCTCAACATTGCTGGCTTGTTGCGAACTACAAATGCATGTTGCGGCTCTAATAGGAACATTGGTAAATCATCTGTTGAACTTTGGAGCAGATGATCGCCGGATAGAGACGGCAGCTCATCTGCTTCTTCTCTATTGTCATGATCATCTTCTTTGTGTACATCGTGATCGTAGTCCTCTTCTAAGTAATCTCTGTGGTGTGGCGGTGGGTGATTTTTCTCTGAATTGTAAGGATCTAAGGCTTCTACGCCAGCTGGGTGTGCATATTCCGGACGAAGAGGTACAGGTGGTGTCGGTGGTGCTGTTGTGTGTTCTGGTTCTGTTGAACTGGGCACATCTGTAACAAAAGCAAATAGTACTTAAATTTTTGGGTAACTATCAAATTTCGATTTAGTGCCATTATTTTAACAAGATTACTTAGATCCAGTAAATCTATTACGAGACCCGACCTATTGATTGCTTATCTCTGATCAAGCTAGCTTATTATTTCCCAGTGTTTCAAGAGCTAAATTCTTTACGAGTCAACATAAACAATAACTATATTACATCTACTATCCGAAATAGACAGCTTAGTCGTGTTGGAATGTAGAATGTTAAAGGTTGAGTCCAGGCTAACAACAAGATTTATATATGCAAAAATATTCTGTTGTAAATTATGCAATAAATTATTTCCCTGTTGTTTATAATATTATCGCTTACAATCTATACTAGTAAACGCTCATAAATGTTATCTTGGTATATCTCATTAATCATTAGTGAAGTTATAATGATGCAATAGAAAATGCCGTTTGGAGTGATCAATGTGTGCAGTTAAGTGCTTGGCTTATGTTATTCCAATAAGCGTTAATAGCACAGGCAGTCCTCTTGAACTTTAAATACGTTCTAATTGGAGAACGTTAATTATGCCCTGTGTCAGTTAAAGTAAACGGCAACTGTCATAATAACACGTACCCCTAGTACCGACATCGATTTCTCTCAAAAGTCCGCACCTGGCTTGACGCATCACTCACGCCTGTTTACTCGCAAAACATAGATATTTGGATACCGTATACCCCACTTTACTTATCCCTTCGCATCCAACCGAGAATCGACCGAAAGTGAATGCCTTAGGGTTAAAATTACGGAGTCGATAAATTTAATGTCACCCTCTATATAATTTCGCTCAGAAATTGTTATCAGCCCATCAGTGTATGTTACTCTTCTAACAGCGTTGACAGTAATACCTCTAGCATTGTATTATTATTTGAGCAGTGGAATGGTACGAAAATAACCGCAAGTTGCGTGAAGCGAGGATAACTTAATTAGTTTCACTTCCTTTCAGTATATTTCTATTTCCGTTTTCGTGGGGACCGACCGCTATTTCCTCCTGGAATCTATTTTTCCTTAATGGGATTTGTTCCGAGACCTTTCCCGTTCTACGATTGCGGCTATCGTATTAAAATCATTAAAATTCCAATTCGCCTGAGAACTCCTAACTTCGCTTTTTAAATTTACTTAATAGAATATTATAGTAACTAAATTCCTTATTAAACATATAAAGAGTTTTCTAAATCTACCTTTTAGCCCATACTGAAGATGCTAGTTTCCTTTTAGAAGGTCAGAATAGCTTAGATTCCAGAATTAGGTACATATATTAAAATGTTCGCATAGGAACACCTATCTTAGTTTACTTCCTGAGTTTTCTTCTATCATTACAAGATATGATACGTCCGTTAATTTCAAAATCTCCTCCAGACGCTTTATCCCATTAATACGTGGCGAATTAATATCAACTGAATATTAATGTTGGGGAACTATTGTTACGTTGCCATGGCGCTATCGAGTTTCAAGTTCCACTTCCCAAGAATATTATACGAGCATTGATATTGACGTAGGTAGTCCCTAAACGAACAAACTTTATGTAATCATGAATGTAATCAATATTACACAGCTTTGGCCCTTGTCACACGTTCACTTATTCTGACATAGGTAAGTTGATTTGGAATTCTGTTAGACGTTGAATCGAGCAGGCATTTGATTAAGACCTGCTTATCCCGCGTCGAACGTCTATTATCGTTTTGGTCTGTGTGACCACTTCATCAGCGACTGTGCGTCAAGTTTAATTGGTTTTTAGCGCCGATTTGATTGATAACCGGTTTGTGCCCTCCCTCTTCTAACGCAACACCAAACCATCGTATGATCAGGCACTGAACCCTTTACAAAATTTTAATTAACGTTTACCAATTGATACGTATTATTGACGTTTATCTTGTGAAGATGTTCGTGAACTTTCGAATATTTTAAATCAGACGTTTCGTTATTCAGGACGCCCTTTATATCAAGCGTTCATGGTGCTTATAAGTGACTGCGTTCAAGTGTTATCTTGGTAAGTGACGAAACTCCATTTACAAGAACACGAATCGGTGGCAACTATTTCTTTATTACCGTGCACGCTGTAAAAGACATTGTGGTGTTATGTTAAGAACGGTTATAGCTTGGACAATTTTAATGGTGATTGAGGAACTACGGTTAGCCATGTTACTAGAAGCTCAAGTAAAACCAGTGGATGCAAGTCACGAAGCGATTGTAAATTGTTAAGAAATGTCTGCGCATCGGCTGTGTGAACGCACGGCTATAGAAAGTTCATGAGATCAATCAATGGTATGTCTTTACTTTCAATGAACAGATCATTACAATTGCAACGAGAACCGTTCAATCGTTGGTCTAACGGCTATTTGCGTTGAGATTCCAATCTGACTCGAACGCCGTCAGCTTAACACAGATAATGTTTTCTTAGTTTTAAAATACTTCGTCTTCAAAACATTTTCGAATGCAGCATAATCAGTATATTAATGGAATAGAGAGATGTCTTATCGCCACGACACGAAGTGAAATATGTGGCCTCTGATGAATGTTCGAATTCTTAAGGTGTTTACTTACGAGGTCTAAAAACAAACTGAAACTCATCAAATTGGCTTTATCCGTCGCTGTCTATTGAAAAGAGACCGTTCTCTGTCATTTCGTCCGGTATTTGGATAATTACGATTGAAATCGATGCTATTTTAGATAGCGAAGGACGTTATTGATGTGAAATACTTAATCAACATCTGCCACGTATTCTCTACGTTCGGATACGTTCAGTACGTTGCCTATCTTTTATACCTTCAAAGAGAAGAAATAGTACTATTAGTTTAACATTCACGTCTTGTTTATACCGATCGTATTTTATTCAGCCTTACTTAAGTTTTATAGATTAAATCATTAACATCGAGATCTCAGTACTGATCCTCTTAGAGACGTTTAATGCTTATTATACGGTATATCTATTTTTTAAAGCGAACGGAGCACTTCAGCGTTATCTGACCACTAAACCTGAACGTTGAATTGAAATAAGTTATTGAGTAATAGGAGCTATTAAATTTTTATTTAACGGCTCACTCACAATTTTATCACTAAACATTACACAGACAAGCAATAACACATAGTAAGTGGTACTCGATCCAAATATGGAACGAATAAAACAGTGTGAGTCTAATGGTGTAGATATCGGGCGTTCCTCTGGGCTGTGGCGTGCCGTCTGGTTTTTTAGTGTGCCGATAAACCCGAACAATATTATGAGCTAGAGAAATAAATCACGAGAGGCGAGTACGTGAGTTCTGATATATCGGTTCAAGGGAAGACGTAATAAAACATTCAGGCGTGGTGCTTTCGCATCCGTCTACGCGAAGATGCTTCACTCAACTTGATGCAGTTTACTCGTAAATGCACTTAGCGCCGAGAGAGACATAAAAAGATGCACTCGAACTAGTTAATGGAGTCGTGGGCGGAGCGATTTGCTTTACGTTTCCGTAAGTAAATCAACTGTTAGGGGACGTTTGAGCTCGTAAGGGTCTTCTGTTATTGTATTATGAGTCATGGTTAAATGGGCACTGCTCTTAACTGTTTCATTGTCTCTTAATGTAAATTTACATTTGAGCAATTTTACACTTTCATCGTAAACAATTTTATCGTCCTTAATATGAATGCTGGTAGATCATCAAAATATTTAAATTATTGCTTTATAAGTCAATGTAGATACATTCATCATAAATGTATAGATATCATTTTGTCAACACAATTTAAAAACATATCTATGGAAAAATAAAAAATATTTAAAAAATACATACTGTGGTTGAGTCAATATAAATCTCCATACTCATTTCTGCCATTCCTTTGGTCTAATGAGAAATTATGTACCTATATCATAATAGGTTTACCTTTATTATTTAAGATTTAATATGGTAAGATCCAATTTCCTTAAGGTACTTGTCTTTGACCTTTGGTACTAAATAAGAGGCGTTGCCAATCCTTTAAAAGGTACTAGAACTTTCTCTAGTATTTACGACTATACGATCTGAGTCAAGAAAGACATCTTGTGGAAAGTATGACGAATAACCAACCTTTATAATACCATGGTAGGGTATTTGACTTAAACGACTTAGGATCAAGATTATTTAAAACTAAAACGTAGACACTAGTATCTTAGAAGAAAAAGAAAGGAAAGAGAGCAAAGATTAGCCCTAATGCGAATGTCTTTAAAAACATTTTTTTAACAAAGCCACCATCCGTCATTAACAATGTAACAAGGTGCAAGCCAAGATCTAAAATTACCACCGAAAGTATCCTTTGAGAAACAAGACCGACGAATTCTCACCCCTGATGTTGAAAAAATACAAAGGACTACCACACCTACAAAAACTGCTTGAATAGCCACCTTTACATTGGAAATGTAACACGATACATACAAAGAGTCGTCGAGTGCCCGTCAAGAGGTTCCCAAACAAGATAATCCCTTTGTTAGTCGAGTTATAATGGCATCTCCTGGGAGTCTCCAGCTATTATTTTCCGTTTCATTCACGCCAGCTGGGAGTGGTGGAGTTTCGTATTTCAACGTAAATGGACTTTAAATTTCTATTTCTGATATACGAGTGCAGTTTCCAGTTCATATGTTCTGATTCTTTGCTCGTAGCAATTTCATCTTAGATATTAAGTTCCGTATTGAGTGTAACACAGCATGTAATAATTATTGTCTTTCCATTTTAAATCGTTTTAAGAATTATAAGAAAAACTGCATTATATGTATGTAACGCTCCTTCCAATTAAATTTAGAATGTTATTAAACGATTTGTCACAATATTATCGTTTTTAAATAAATAAATTGTTAGTCAATATGTATGTTATGGTGAAATATAAACATAGAATTTGACTATGGAACATTAATAGAAACCTTCATTGGTTGGTCTTATGACGTTTGATCAAATGCCTTTCTTCAAATTTTGCCGTTCAAACAATTACTCGGTTCAACAGACTCTCTTATAATAATAAAATTTTATCTGATCATTCTCACACCTCGGGCTTATAAATTGCTGTAATCTTAATAAAATTGATTTGCTGCTTCGCTTTCATCAATTACTCGAAGCACCTCGACTAGTTCCACCTCGAACACGTCAACGATGAGCTACGAAACTTTTCTCGCGTTAAAATAAATCTTTGCCTCTATTACAATCAGATTAACTTTAAAATCACTTATAAGAACAATTAATACTTTGTTGTGCTTTCCTCCATCTATTTCATAATCATTATTTATGTTTCTGCCTCTTATTGGCAATTTTTGAAGTTCATAAATCACTGATTACTTTCTTAGTTATTCGATGTAACTGAAACAACTCCCCTAGACTTTGCATCTTAATCTCCGACGTATTTATCTTTGAGTGAGTTTGAATCTTGAGACATGAGAGACATAATAGCATTTCTATAGATAGCATTAATGGGATAGTCGTGTTCGGAAGTAGCACTTACATCGTCACGATTAAGTGTTTTTTGCGAGATCGTCGCTTCGTACCTTCCCTTCTAATCTTGAACGGCTTTTTTGACTTTAGGGATCTTTGGTTGAATTTTGCTTTGTAATAAGTGTTATTAAGACTGATTTGTTCTAGCATTTTTACAGTTCAACATTATTGTTATAAAAGCGTGAAACAAGAACATTAACATTTGGTGGTATTTTACTACTAGACATTACAAGGAACTGTTATATTCTATATTAAATCTGTCTAATTAAAAATCACTTTCTTCCCTATAGTATCTTGCTTTCAAAATCATACTTTGATGTAATTCAAAAGATAAAGATCGTCTGAATCATCCAGGTTTCGGTACGGAACCTTCATACGTGAGTCTACTGAAATGTTCATTCTAAGATTGTCAAGCGATTTTTCAAGTAAAAAGCGAGGAGTGTCTGAAGCGCCTCCAAAAGTTGGCGACAGCTATCTCTTTTGTCGTACCCTCACTTATCTAATTTAAGATTAGGTGAAAACGCCCTTAGTAAATTTTTACGTTATCTTTTAATTTTTTACCCAGACCCTTAGACATTTTCGGGGCGGTGCAAAAAACGACCGGATCTTTTTGCATTTTCAAGTGCGAAGTTCTTAATATTAACGTTCTTTTTATTTCTTTCTGTTTATATTATTTTGTACCTAATATATGTATGTGACTTTACGTTCCTTTAAAAATGAAAGTTAACTAAAACTTAACTGATGAGCATATCTCTTTTGATTTATGAAGTTCGCTATATAATTGTTTACGAAACGTGTACTGGGATATAAACAGAGACCGAAGGCGCCGTGAGCGATGACAAATGAAAATAAAATTACAATGAGATCGGTAACAACAAAGTACTCACCATGTTTGCTGTCGGCGACTGCCGCGACCACCCATAGCAAGAGGAGCGCACTCCCCCGCGCCATCTTCACATGCGCGCGTGCATCACCTAAAACAATAACCCTTGTTTGAGCATGGGAAAGCGCGCTGATATTTGTACTTGACCGATCTTAAAAACCTTAACATACTCACAATACAGACTAGAATCGTCAGCACCAGAACATATTTGTATAGTCTCGTGGTCGATCTACTCTCTTTGAACCCTGTGGCATTAATTTCAGAGTCCATTTAAGAATGGTGACACCGAGCATACAATACAGAACGAACAATACCACTTTTTATTTGTTTATTCAAATGCAATTTAATTCAATTCTTGTGTGAGTAACACTAAGGATGGTTTCGGATTGTTTTGTAGACAATTATGTAAAGAGGTCAAAGTTTGGACAGCAGGTGCCGTAGGGTAGATAATGGGCAATAAAATTGTGTGCAGCCCGACATAAACGGAATCGATTTTGAATTTGTACTCTTTGTGAGAAAGTGCGTGTATTAACACAGCTTAAATTATTTAAAAAGCATACGGTTCTCAGGTCACGTCGAGTTAATTGTTCACTGATCACTATAAAGCCGAATGGCCATGGACTTCGATAGCCTATCTAATATTGCACTCAACTTAAATGGAACTAAATCTCTTAGAGAAAAGGTAACAGAGACATCAGAGAATTAGGAATGTGTCATAATTATGCTAGAACGTGCGTTTGTTGCTGCTTACCAACTTTGGCTTCTAAAAGATTTTAACCGAATTTAATTTTTACTGATCTGTTATTTACATTCCTTTATGGAGTAAGTCGATTTATACAAGTTTTTTTAACATACATTAGAGAATATTTGATTGATTAGAAGTAAATTAAAAAAACTGCTATTAATCATTGCTCACCAGTCATTTTACAAGAAAAGTCAATCTAATTAGATAATAGTAATGCTCCAATTGCTCCTGTTCTAACAAATCTCCGCCGCTTGTATGTAGATCTATCATAGTCGGTCAGCCACTACAACGGAACATTTTTGTATGGCATCACGGCGTGACTAATTGATC
>DWJK01000724.1:0-20131 GCA_018248815.1 Croniades pieria auraria
CTATGTATATGCATCATTACATAGTATAGAACAAAGTCGCTTGCCGCTGTCTGTCTGTTCCTATGTATGCTCAGATCTTTAAAAGTACTCAACTGATTTTGATACGGTTTTTTTTCTAATAGATAAAGTGATTCAAGAGGAAGATTTATATGTATAATACATGCAAAATATAGTAGAAAAACAATGATAATTTTAGAGGTTTCTAATGTGATGTTATAAATAAATACATTTTTTGCGCTTACATCGCAAACGCTGGCTGAACCCTACGAGATAGATCAGAATAATGTACTACAGTATTGTACACCTTAAAAAAGTCTACAAAAAAGTCCGCGATGGTATATGTTTATCTCTTAGGGATAACCCACTAAATCCATTTTTTAACCATTACTTTTTATGAGAATTATTGGCTTATTTCCGAAGCGATTTTAAGCAATACAGCATTAATAATTTTCCAATTAAGTACCTTAAATACATTGCGCATTTAATATAGATCAATATGGCCCTTTACAGCATGTAATTTAAAATAATATTTTCGAAGATATTACAGATATAAAATGCAGGGACCCTTGGGCGTTGAGTATTTTTCACATGGCCAATTATATGTCGCTCAAGAGTAAACCTCTGAAGAAAACATGTTTGTATTGTCTAAAGACAAAAAAGGTGTGAACGTTGTATATAAAGACATTCCGTAATATATTTAGTATCAGCATTGCACCCGTGCGAAGCCGGGACAGGTCGCTAGTGCATGATAATGCCTAATAACAACTATTGGTTAGGTAAATCGAGTCTACTGTATATATATCTATTATTTGATAAGCATAGCTTAAGTTCTGACCAGTTTAGAATCAGATGGGTGTGAGAACTATCATAAGATAATAATAATTATTATTGTTCCCATAGGTGCATCAGTAAAGGATTTGGACACGCAAGTGGAAAAGCTAGAGGACTCCGATTCAGATTCAGGAAGCAGCAGTTCAGGTAAGCGGCTAGGTATCCTATATTCGATAACAGATGGCGCTAGATGTATTCTGAATCATGGCAAGTGAATTTTGTGGACATGTTTTGGCAGTTCACAGTTGTTCCTTTTGGATCACCAGCGCACCTAATTATAAGTTGTAGTGGACTTGAGAAGACATATAATGGGGAAAATGGTGGAATAACAATATTTTTGCCCTTTTCATTGAAGTAAAAAACCAAAGGAAACATGTGGAGCTAACTGTCAACTTTCACTAATAGAAGAAGAATAGCAGTACTTTAAATTCCCAATAGTTACAGGGAGTCTGGATTTGTGTTCGGTTTATGGTACTATGCTTATACTATTCCATGGTAGGGCGTATAACTTAACTAGTGAATGACTCAGTATTTTTACCACATTCATCTGCTTACTCCTTCGAGGAAATACATATGTGTGTAATAACAGTGCTGACTGTTGCTGTTTTCGATAGGGTAGTTAATAGAGCGGTTCGCTTGCAGGGAGCTCGTCGTCCGGCAGCAGCTCGTCGTCATCGTCCGGGAGCTCCAGCTCGTCGGCCAGCTCCGACAGCGACACGGACAGCGGCGACGAGCCGGACGCCGCGGACACGGTGCCCAAGGCCACGGCCAATGAGAAGTTAGTATCGGCTTATGTCATAAAGAAAATAAAGTGATGGATAGGGCGTCATACGATATGCGTCTATCACAAGTTCTATTATTTACGGTCGACTGGGAGATAATGCTACTATGTATTAAGTATTCGGCTTATATCATAAAAAAAATAAAGTGATGGATAGGGCGTAGCGTGATATGCGTTTATCACAAGTTCTATTATTTACGGTCGACTGGGAGATAATGCTACTATGTATTAAGTATTCGGCTTATATCATAAACAAAATAAAGTGATGGATAGGGCGTAGCGTGATATGCGTCTATCACAAGTTCTATTTTTTATGGTCGACTGGGAGATAATGTCTTAAGTATACCCTTGCATCTGCCCTCAGTTTAAGGCGCTACAGAAAGTTAAATAAATAAATGAAAGGTTCCAAGACTTATACATCTATATTGAATGCAGCAGCTTAATACGAATGTCCACTCGTAGAAGCTAATGTAAGCGGTAACATTTCCACTGAGCTCGGAGCTCGTCCGTGGGCAGGTCGCTCGGCGCCTGGTCGTTCTCGGGCACCAACCAGTCGGGCGCCGCGTCCGACGCCGGCTCGGGCTCCGACTCCGACCCCGAGCGCTCGCTGGGCGCGCTGCCCGCGGCGGCGCCCGGCCCGCCGCCCGCCGCGCACGACGACATCAGCGAGTCCGACAACGAGTCCGCCGACAAGAGCTTCCAGTGCCACGTGTGCCGCAAGTGGTACTCCACCAAGGTCTCCCTCAAGTGAGTGCTCGGAACCCGATGGAAAGCCTCGTATGCCTATACGATATCGTTAACATTGCACTGCACCGCGATCGGTCACTCGCCGGGGCCTCGTCTGCCGTATAGCGCGGTGCATCATTCATCTAACGTTGGTTTTTAGGCTTCGAAAATGAAGCTTAGTATTCCTGACACCCTAATAAAAGATAAGCAAATAAATATGTAATGATAGTGATCTTGAGTGGACCTAAATTTTTAAACGACGTTCTCTACTACTTTTAAGTGTCAAGCCAAAATGTCTCGTATTACGATACGAGCTGTACGAGATCATGTCAGTTTTTCTCTCAATATTGCTTCTAACAACAAAATTACCGGAATCGCGTGGACGAAATTCACTTACACAGAGATTTATTTATAAATAAAATGTTATCGCTATGAGATTATAAAATTTAATTTAATTAATACAATGAAAACATACGTCCAATTCTTTTAGATAAATACGTAGTTTTATAAATCTTATCTTTCTGCTTCTCTCTCACCAGAATTCATCGGCGGGTGCACCAGAGCAAGAGCGGCGGCAACTCGCGCACGAGGAACCGCTCGTCGGACCGCTACGAGTGCGACTGCTGCAACGAGACCTTCAACCGCCGCGAGAAGCTCTGGGAGCACAAGTTAGTGCTGCCATTTCTTTTTCGTCCTATATCAGTCTTCAAAGTAAATGATAATGTATTCCTGAAATCCTACGGATAAGACTCTTATGACACACTAAAATATATTTAAAAAAAAAATTTTAAGAGCGTTAGACAATAATGTACTGTTATATGGCATTTTTTACAATATTTTATTTTTCTTCAGAGCCGAAGCGCATCGCGGCGCAATGACGGTACGTTGCGAGGTGTGCAGGAAGTGTTTCGAGGACGAGGCCGAGCTAGCGGCGCACGATAGGGACCATACCGCTGACGAACGAGCCGGTGAGTTCACTTCACGAAATATAACTATTATTTTACTGTCGTCGAGTCGTCATAAGGAGTAAGTGCAGGGTGTAAATTTCACTCGAACGACAAACTTTTTTGATCGTCGAGGTCTTTAAAATAACAAATCGCATTTATTGAAATCAAACGTACGGATCGAATTTTATACGTACGTACATATTTTTGTGTATTTCATTTAGTTACAATGGTACACGTCGACGTGTACGCAGTCGGTAATAAAAACTAGCAGCTCAGGTAGATACATAACATATACGTATACGTGCGTGCGCGGTGCGGGCAGGGCGCTGCTCGGCGTGCGGCGCCACGTTCGCGCGCTGGGAGCAGCTGCGGCGCCACCGCGCCTGCGCGCACGCCGCCGCGCCGCCCGCCGCGCGCCTGCCGCACGCCTGCGCGCAGTGCGGCAAGCGCTTCGGCCACGCGCACTCGCTCACGCGCCACATGCACAACCACGCGCGCCAGCTCTACCGCTGCGTCGTCTGCAAGGTCTCCTCGCGCGCATCCCACACACACACCCTACTGCACACATGTACCGACGTCACCGCGGATCTACTGCCGCGCACGTGATACGCGTGCCAGCACGTCGCTTCTGACTCGCACGCAGATATATACCCTCATGAACGCGGACATCCTGACACGCTCACACACGTACGCGAGACAGATGCGCGCACCGACAACAGATAAGCACGTAAATGCAAACGTGCGCGCACAGATGTACACATGTCGTCACCGAGCATTATTTGCTTTTATTCCCCTTTTAAACACACATATACTGTGCATACGTAGGCAATCACACATGCTCGATGAGTAGTTTACCGAGTGCTGTCGTCCCTGCCTAACCAGCGGCCTCCGCTGTTGCAGGCGTCGTTCGCGCGCGCCGACCAGCTGGCGCAGCACCTCAACAGCCACCTCGCCAACTACAAGCGGCTCAAGCAGTAGGCGGGTACGCGCGACGTTGCGGACGCTGCGTTTTCGACGCCCGTTTACTTTCACCCTTGCGAGAGAATTATATGTACGTGGGATAGGCTCTGTCAAAGGCCGAAGTAGGTTTTTGTTTCTGTCCCGGCTTTTGAAATGAGTACTGAAACGTTTTATTATTATCCGATTCGATATTCGATCCGATATCGTATCCGATGCCGGACGCTGCGAGAGTTATACATGCACATGAAAAATATGAAATGTCTATATTGCAGGTGTCTGAAACGATATCTGATCCGATATGTACAAAGCACTTAGGGTCCCATAGGATGTTAATTTCACACTTGTATCTGGCGAATCGTATCGTTTTATCGGACGTGTGCGAGTACGTATTATTTTTTTATTATCGGAATCGTCATCGATACCGGGTCGAAATCCAAAAAAGAAACTTCTTAAATCGCTGTTACACAGTCATCGTCCATATTAATTTAATTTCTGTAACGGCTAAGACTGTAGCTTAAACGTTTTCTATTTTTTAATTGTATAGAAAAATATCGGGAGACTTTCGAATAACGTATATATTATATGGTATGCTTATCCGGTTTTTATTCTAAGATTATCTACACTTTTACTTTATGTGTGAATGAATGTGATCATGTTTTATTATTATTATACAAATATGTGTTTTTAAGCTTGGTGCACTTGGAAGCGACTTTTACACTGCCGACAATATCTCGCTATGTGTGAGCAGGACGGAGAGTATCGCGCGTTCCCTCGCACTTATAGCTCTTATGGAAACGTTTAGTGATGCGCAGCGCTAGTATCGATAACATTATCGACAAACTTATAGAAAAATATAAATGTAACAAATTTAATACCTAGTATATTACGCTGCAAGTTAGTCGCCCGTTCTGACTACTTTATTATCCATAGTATATTTTGCTCCGACATCACGAGCTCTTTCTTGTTATAATTAGCAAGGCAATTAGAGACAAGATATAGCTAATGGTCCTCCTTCAAGACTTAAAGCTAATCTGACATAAGAGAATGTGTGCCCTGAATGCCGCCATTGCAGTTGCCACGGCGACGGAGCGCCTTGTACATTCCCCTGAAAGCAATACGTAACAAAAATATCTGTTCTACCCATTATATATACCAGCATGTATGATGTTGAAATAATATCGTTCGCGTACAATTGATTAGTCGAATTTAAATCAAATCCACGACGCTAGCATTAAGCTAGATAGAAATTAAATTATAATGTCGTCCTATTTTTTCGTACATCGTGCGACTGTCCTGTGCATCGTGCCACTGTTTCTCGTGCATAGTGTGACTATTTCGTGAATTTTGTCACTGAATCAGTGTGTGCTATATCCCTATCTATAAAAGTGACACTCCCGATGTAGAAACTGAAATTATTTATTTGAATTTTCCGATTCTGAAAGCTCTGAAGCTGTAAAATAATAATTTATACCAACAATATATGTATATACCAGGTGTGGTTATTATGTGCAGTTGGAGGGTAGGGGTATAATTTAACAAACGTACAATTAGTATCCATATAGTAGTGACTCGGGAGTCTGGATCAGTGCCCGGTGTATGGCGATAGCCTCACCATCTACTCCATGGGACTTAAACGTAACTGGTGAAACGTGGGAGTGTACTACACTCCTCTGCCTATCCCTTCGGGGATTACAGGCGTAAAGTTACGTTTTAATGTGTATAAATCAAGAGCTAGTGGTTACATACAGACACACGGATTTTTATCCATAAACATACGTACATAATGTTATATGATACTGACTAGTGCTGCCACGGTCTATATGTTAGGTTTTAAATTGACGACTTCCTTTTAAACGTCAAATGACAGATGTCAATTTGAGAGAACTAGTGATTCTCGTTTATAGATATAAAAAAAATATCGATATTGATTGCCGAAACGATAAACATAAATCGACAAGGATATTAGCAAGGAAGGATCATCAGAATACCATTGTAAGAATTAAAGCAATTTTTAGACGATCCAATGCTACCGGTGTGTTAAGGACTCGAACTATATATATGTATTTAAAAGAGTAACATTTAACATACAGCCTGTATAAAGTTTTCGTCAGATCGAATTTTTGTTCTTGTACAATTTTTTCAGGATATAATCGTAATAACATAATATAGTTTATATTTGTTAAACAAAAGTGATGTTTGAATCACTTTATCAGATCATGAAGACAGAAGTTGTCCACAAACAGTGTAGTGTTATCGCTTAAATGTTAAGTCACTTAATTCATGTTACATTTAAAAGAACACATACAAGTCGTGTCATATAATGTTCCTTATTACACCCCAAAACACCCCTCCCCCCTCATTCCCCACTTTAGGTGTATCTCCCCATTAGTTTTCTTGCTCTAATGTACCCTAAGTCGATTCGCAAGCTTTGATAAAATATGGAGTCTAAATTGAAAATTCACATTCATTCACTCGCTCGTTCCTTCACATGTTCTAGAATATTTATCCAGGTGATTTGTGTTCACTTTGTATTATTATTAAAAATCTATGTCAGACGTATATTCATCTTATGACCTACAGTATAATAGCAATATTCTCTTTGATGTAAAAATTGTATATAAAATATTGTAAGGAAATCACTCCAAAAATGATTTAAAAACCATTGAGATAAGAATAATTTTTATTAAATTCACACTTTTGTAAACAAATAGGAACATAATTAAAATATTTATAAATTAACGTAACGTCAATAAAATAGAATGAAAGAAACCAATTTGCATAGACGACCGTTCCGCACAAGACACGCCAGACTAATGCAGCCGTAGCTGAGCGGGCTGTTCTAGACACTAAGCTCTCCGTAAATATCAACCACCCTCTTATAATTTGCCAATACTATTTACTGTATACTGTATATAACATATATATAATTTTATATGTATTTTGATCTGTTCTGCACTATTCAACACTAAGAAATTTACTATTAATATTTTTTTTTTTATAATAATGTTATTTTTTAAAAATCATGGCTTTCCGCGTACGGTTTAAAATATTTATGGATTATATGTTTTCCCCCATTTTTATTCTCATTTACACACACATTGTTATACTTTAGATATTTTTAACTTCATCGTGGGATACTTTGAATATTTTGTGAATATTATATGTATTTTAGGATGTGTGTGATTTGGAGCACGAGAATTTCATATGAACTTTGTTGTGGTTGCCTGGAGTTCTATTGCAGGTTTACTTAGTTTTTCTTTTAATTATATTGCAACAAAATATATTATATGGGAAACCTCCATTTTTTAACATACTTAAATATCACACGAAAGTTTGTATGGAAGACGTATAATTACAGGGTGTTCTGATATATATATATATATATCTGTATTATATTTTTTGTATAAAATCAAAGGTTGCGTTTGTTTGGGCGCTGAGAGTTCATTTTTTTCTGTTTTTAGGTTTATATTTTAAGCTTTAAATGTAGTTCGGAATGTAGTTTATATGAATTGTGTTATATTACAAGATCTAGACGCAGAACGTGTACATAGAGATATACATAAAAAAATAACATGTTGTTTATTAATAAAAAATTATCATCCTCCTGTATTTTTAATGTGAGTGGATGAGTTTTAATTGTATAGTGAATAGTCAGATTATTCGTTTTATTGACTGATGTTATGAGAAGAAAAGGAAGAGGACAAATAAGCGCGTCGGTAAAGCGGCGTTCGAAACGCCAACGAGATCTCCGAGTGATGCGGGGAAGTGCAAAGAGGATTTTTGACACACAATATTATTATTATTATATTAATATAGAGTTTTATTTAATGTTGTCTTTTATTTCTCTCATTTACGTGTCAGATCTCTTGTGTGCATGTGTGTGCGCAACAAAGGTAAAACATCTGAACTTGTGCTACACATATAGACCAGTAGTAGTTCTACAAAATTGCGGCTACAACTCTTTTTCTGTCCCACTCCGGTCGAACCAAAATCGCGGGAGACTTGAGCACTCTCTCTATTACCTTGAATTTAATGGTTAACGAGCACATTACAGTTGGGGGTGGACCAATGTTTTATAAGTATAATAGAAAATAGTTAATACTTTTTATAAAATTGAGTCATTATATTTTATTAATAAATTACTCCATATGTCATGCAATATTCATAAAATAACATATTTAATGCTGATGAAATATATACGACGATATCTGCTGGAACAGCGTGGTGGAATATGCTCCCAACCACCCGCAACATTGATGGACGTAAAAAGACTGCAGATATTCCATTATTAAAAAAATGGAATGTTTAATACTTCTTAGGTTTCTCCGCTTTATTTTTATTCTTACACCTAATAAATATACATAAAATCACGCACAAAAGTACTGCTAAAGGAACCCAGGTATACAATGAAGAATTTCCATTAACATTTCGCTTAAAAACATCTTTATGTCTTGCGCAATATTCTATCCAAAAGACAGCGGTGTCGAGAGGCGATAGAGCTCTGTCCTTGAACCTTCCAGAAACTTCTAGAATCTTCTCTTTGAAGTTACTATTCGATATCAATGTGTGTATAGAAGAATTCAATCTTTCCACGCTCAATTCGTCTTTCGGTATATGTATAGCGTAGCCCAGACGTGCGCTGGTCTCGCAGATCATGGGCTGGTTGGCTTGAAACGGTATACACACCATTGGCACACCATGGAACACGGACTCATGGTTGCTCAGCACTCCACCATGGTTTATGAACAGCAGCAGGTTCGGGTGTGCTGAAAGAAGTCAATTAATCTTTTATTTCATGTTTTTTTGGCAGATGTATGCTGTTGGATACGGGTGTCATTTTACAATTTTAAAAAGTTTAGGCCTCTCTGCCACATTGGTATGGGCGGGTTGACGGAATCGTTTTCTCACTATGTTTTCTCTAAATAACGCTTTTGGACTAATATTTTGAGGATTAGAAGTTTCTAGTATAAAAATATCTATTATTTAAAGGTATAATAGTTAAGTAGTGACTAAAATACGATCTGAATATACTTTTTGTACAATAATTACTACGCTTTTTAAAACATGACTACGACCTAGAAATTGCGGTCTTTTTAACTCTTTATTCATTCGTTCTCGAAGTGAAAATGTATTATTATAATGTTATTTGCCGAGAGAGCAAATGTAGCCGCATTCAACAAGTAACTGAAGTCAGTCCACAAAATGTCCATAGCACAGAAAAAACGGTAGATAATTAGAATTGGCATAAATCATATCTTACCTAAAATATCACTCTGCGGCAACCACGAATAAGCGTACAGATTATTATACACCGACACATCTTTGTCTGTAGTCCATTTCATAATCACTTTTTGTTTCAAAGAGGACAGAACTTTGATTATTATTGAGACGAACTCTTCTTTCTGGGAATCAAATTCTATAAACGATCCGAGGCTCAACAGAATTGCACCATCTGTGGCATTATCAAGAATATTTTTTAGTTCCTGGAGAAAAAAAAAATAGATGACACTTTGAACGCTAGATGGCTTTGTACTCTGTATACAAATGTACAGAGCCTAGACACAATCCAAGAGAGGAAATCGACGAAATGCTTGAGATATTACTGTAGTATAGGGTCCTTGCATCATTTGCACTTATTTATTAGTGACTTATTCGTACTTTCCGTACAAATAATTTTGACTGCCTCGTTGGTCGAGTGGTTGCAAAACGCGACTGCTGATCAAGAATTCCTGGATTATATTCCCGGTTCGGGTGTTATTAGATTTTTCTAACTTCAATTCTCTAGTAGAAGTTTCTAGTAGTGGCTCGGAGTCTGGATCGCTGCCCGGTGTATGGTGATAGGCTCACCGCCTATTCTATTGTGGGACATAAAGGTACATAATTAATGAAGCGTGGCTGTATTCTTCACTTCTCTGCCTACCTCATCGGGGATTACAGGCCTGATGTTGTCTCATAGTATATGTATATTGACTCTTACCGAATTCAAAGGCTTTACGTCTTCAATATGCACGCCACCGACTTCGACGACGTTGGGCATATTCACTCTCACCGTTAACGTGGAATAATGAGAATTCACTAACATTACGTTTATATAACGCTCCAGTTCCTCTAAATCGGGGATTTTTTCCAACCCATAAATCTCAGACACCAGCTGGTTCTGATACCCATGCAAATAGAACTTCCTTCCAAAAACATCGAAATATTTATACAAAATATTTTGTATCTCCCCGAAAATGTTCAATGGGAGCTTCAGCCGGGAGAACTCATGAAGGGCCCCACCTTCAACATCATTGTTCATGAATTTATCAATATAATAACCATAGCCAAATGTCGATATGGCTACTATGGGCGCGTTGTACTTAAAACCGAGCACGTAAAATATAGGCATGAAAAACTCATGAACGAAGATCACATCGAAAAGCGATGTGTCGTGTGACAAAAATGATGCCAGCTTCCGTTGCTTGGTGATGTAAGACACATAACCGTTCATGGTCGACCAAACGTATTTCTGGTAACCCACAAACGAGTACTCCTCACCAAATTGTTCTCTCAATTTTGGTACTGCGAAAAGAAATAAAAAATAATGGAATAATGATAATACTATATTAGCTTGGGACATTTTCATTTCTTTATTTATTCTTTATTGTATCACCTAACATTCTAGGCAGTTTACACATAAGGCCGAATATTTCATAATTATGTTTAATTAAAAACAATCCGATTACTTTAACGTCAGTGCGACCAAGGGGGATAGGATCAGGGGTCCTGGGTTCAAATCCCGGGTCAGGTACTATTGAATTTTTCTAATTTAGAATTTCTAGTAGTGACTCGGAGTCTGGATCTGTGCCTGGTGTATTGCAATAGGCTCACCATCTATTCCATGGGACGTAAACGTAACTGGTGAACGGTAAGACACTCTACACTCCTCTGCCTACTCCTTCGGGGATTATAGGCGTGATGTAATGTTGTTACGTGGCCAGTAATGTCTATATTATCACCGTAGAAGTTATTTCTATATTTATTCGATATTCATAAGTCAATTATATCGAATTGATTTTTATTATACCCATCCATTTGTCTTATGTTGTTCTGATTAGATGCCACATCTTAATCAAACCTTCTATAATTCGACTCTTGGATACGGGTCTCCTCTCAGAATAAGAAAGGTTAAGGCTATAGTCTGTCACGCTGGCCAAATGCAGGTTGTAAGCATAACTATGCTATTGAAGAAGGAAAAAGAAAAACGATGTCAATAATAATATAAAAAATACAATTACTTAATATACGAGTACATCTGACTCTGTAATCGAGCCCAGGACCTCTAGATCAGCAATCATGCCTGCAACCACTTGACCAACAAGGCAGTTAGAAATAGTAGTAAATGTCATTCATCTTCATTATCAGCCTATTTCCGCCCACTGTTGGACATAGTCCTCTTCAATAGCACGCCATTGAGCTCGATTTTCAGCTCGTCACATCAAACTGCTGTCAGCCACTGCGTATATCGTCACTCCACCTAGCTGGAGGGCGTCCTACGCTACGTTTGCCAAGATGTAGTAAATGTAAAAAATGTTAATAATAATAAACTTTTCATATATTATATATTTAGGTGCAAGTATCGAACCCAATAATTTAAACAAGTCTACAAACAATTTACTGCGCTCCTAAACATCGCGGTCGTCAGCTTATCATGCTCCGACCTCGAAAACATGTTTTTACCAACGCAACTCAACTGTACCTATTTTATCAACTGTTTCAACACATTCCAAACATCCCAAGCACATCGAAAATTGACATTTGCACCATATTTTTTTCCCGCCATGTCGAAGAATTTAAAATGGTCGCGGTGTTAATAAGTATAAAAATATGTCAACATAAAACTTACTGCGCGAATTAATATTTTTGTTCATATTAAATACATAATCGTTATATTTTAACTAGAACAAAATACCACGTAAAAACTTCGACATGCGCATATAAAACTATTTATTTATATTTGAAAACTTAATGTTAAATAAGCAGTGATAGCTTAGTGGTTAAGATTAAAGCCTCTCTCCGATCGTGCTGGGTTCAAATGCATGGCGCGCACCTGTTTACAAAAGTGTGTTTTAAATTTAAATATCACTTGTTAACGGAGAAGGAAAACATCGTGAGAAAACTTTAGAATGTATAAAAAAGAAATTCTAAGCCATGTGAAGTCTGTAAACCCCCACATGGCCAGCGTGGCCGACTAATGACTTTAACTCTCTCAATATGAGAGGAGACCCATATTCCAACAGTGGAATGACAAATGTGCCGATTATTATAATTTTATTACTAGCTGTGCCCCGCGGTTTCACCCGCGATAATTAGAGAACAATCTATTAAATGTTTATTAAAACACCTTCGCAAATATGTATTATTTTAGAACTAATTTGATTACCATAAAAAAGGCTATAGTGAGTCAACCTTAAAAGCTAGACATATTCTGTAGCGGACTTTTTTTTAGAACTTTTAAAGATGAACAATTTCGCAATACATGATTTTTGCGCAACTTTCGCGCACGCAAGGAAAGCTCTCAGAAAAAAAATTTGTTTTTGAAACATTTTTCATTGCTGTTCCACTTCCATTAGTCATAGCGTGATGTTATATAACCTATAGCCTTTCTCAATAAATTGACTATTCAACACAAAAATAAATTTTCAATTCGAACCAGTAGTTCCTCAGATTAGAGCGTTCAACCAGACAAACAAACACTCTTCAGTGCCCCCTCATTCTCTTCTGTGCCCGCGATTTCGTACGCGTAGATTTCGTAAGTTTTGAATAATTAAATTGACATAACTTGTTTATTTGTTAACCGATTTTAGTGAAACACTAAATGTTAAGTGAAGCCTATCACAATATAATCTTGAAAACTTCATTCAAATCGGATAAGCCGTTTCTGAGATTAGCGTGCACAAACATTCAGAGATACAGAGAAACAGACAAAATGAAAAAACATTGTTTTGGGTTCTCTTGTATATATAAAGGCACCCCATTATGAATTTTTAACAAATTTGCCATGTACAGACAGCGATCAGACACAGTTTTATTATATATGTATAGATTAATGTCGAAATGTATACACAAAACAAAAGGGGCTGTATCCCCCAGAAAGGTACATTTAGGGATTAAAGTTCGACATAATGTTTTGGAATGTGTAATAGCCGTATCTTTCACACTCTGAGGGGAGACCCGTGTGCAATAGTGGAATGCTAAAAGTGTTGATGATAATGTCGACTTGATATCTTTAATTTGTAATATGTAATACTTACTTCATAGAGTGAAAGCTATGAATAGATTATTACAAGTTCCAAGTAAAGTCTAGGTACCCTAAGTAAGGTCTAGGTTTTTTAAAGAATGACGTCAATTCTTCAATTAAGTACATCGCGACTGTTGTAACTCGACAATGTCAAATCTTTAATCTCTTTTTTTCATAGAGATATTATATACAGAGTAGGGTAAACATACGGCTGCCTGTAAACGGCAACGTCCGACGTCCGGGGAGCCAGCCTATACATATGTGTCTATCGTAAAAAAAGAGAAAGCAAATGAGGCTACCTATCTCTCCGTCTCTTTCTACTCACGCATGCACAGGTACTGCTAGCGTGTGTTCATTATTAGAAAAACAAGCGGTTCTTTTGTTGCGTATGCATCAGTAGTAAGATAGAGAGAGATAGAGGACGTCGGGTCGGACGTTGGCGCTTACAGGTAGCTGTATGTTTTCCCGACTCTATGTATAATATCTCTATGAACTTCGAGCACTACTGGATGATTTTTTTAATTTGTACGCGTATTTAATTACCGTCACCTGACAAGATAATAATGTTAATAGCGTATAGTAATAAAAATGTCGTTTTTCCTTTTTTTGTTACAACAATGTAAGTATTTACAGATACGCTTTAGTTCACTTTTTAATCTTGTGTAAGAAATATATAAATATGGAGGAAGTCTAACTCTTACGATATATTGTACAGCTGTTATAAAATAAAAAAATACTAATTAATAGTAATAGTAAATAGTTCTGATTTAAACATAACGTACCAGCGTCGAAGATAGACTTCACTTCCACTTCAACCCACGTGAAATTAGTCCTTGGTTGTTCTTCAAAAGGACTAATGGAAACCACCTCGTGTCCTCTGTTCACAAGTTCTAAGATGATGCATCTCCCGGGCAGATAATGGGATTTGGTCGGACTGGGCAGTACAGACAGTATCCTTAGACAGTCTACAGCCGATAGGATTATCAAAAACAATTCAAGCCTCATTTTTAAGATTTCGTAACTATGCCAGTCAGTATTAACTAATGCCACAGAGAAATATAAAATAAATTGCAATTAAGATAATATATTTGATTGAAATGCAACAGTACCGCCACGAGCTGTACACACAAGGTGCCACAGCTGTAACTAAATACATTTCCCGCCAAACCCACAGCTTTAATCACAATGGCGCACTATATATAAGAACACAAAATTAATTCTTCATGAATTTTATTTAAAAGTTAAAGACCCTTTACAGTAAACATCATTTACAGCTTTATTTAAAGTTGTTACTACAACTAAACACATAGTTTTAAGTGTAACTGGAACAGCAATGTTACTCAGTGCATCAAAATAATTAAAAAAATTTCTACGAGTGCACATTACAATTTGAATGTATCTTGATTATCATTTTTGGTAGCTATTCATTGTCGATATTTCAGCTACAAAATTATAAATGCGCGTAACGTAAGTAATTTAAACTTAATGACAATAAATTTGTAATGTTCGAAACACTAATCTAACCCGCACGTATGGAAATAAAATTACTTAATTTAATAACTACAACAGTAGATGTCCAGTTATAAAACTTACACAATGTGTAAACATCTGTTTATATTAAAAGTATGTACATGATTAATATATTGAAGTAGCTCCATCTAGTGTCAACTGAAATATTTTAAATGTCTATTGAAAAGGTTTATACTAAAAAATGTTTTCAACAGATGGCGCTGCCATCGACTACTGGAAAACAAATTTAAGGCTCCTTACTACTAGATGGCAGTTATTGATTTGAAAATCCCTCACTTCAAGTTTAGGTATTAAGTACGGTTATTTTCATACAAATGATCCGATGAAAAATTAGTCGCATAGAATCAAAGGCGGCAATCTGCATATTTAGAATGTAAAATAACGATCGTACTGTGCTTCTTTTATTATTATAAACTGCAAAACGGCATTAAAATCGATTTTAAAATATAGGTTTGGTTTCAAATCCGGCATTCTTTGAAAGGTGAGAATCAAACCCGGCAATTTGATTCCATCAACCAATCTCAAGCGTCGAATTGGTCACGTGGTTTTTTGGCGCCAATTACAGTTTGCGTACAATTGTTACTCCGCTAATTACTGATTTATATCTGTTTTCGCGATCAAAGTTTTATAATTTTCACAGAATTCTAAAGGTTGATAGTCATGCTATGTCCGTAAATAATAAATTTGCTGGATGACGGCAAAGAAGGCCTGAAAATCCTGAACATTAATGGTAAAAACGCTCAAGTACATAATTATTATGCAACAGGGAATTCAGTTATCCAAAAAATTTGTTCATTTTTGTCTGTATTGACTGAGCGAATATTGCCTTAAAATTTTTTATAATAACATATTACAGACACAAGACTGAGTGATTGTTTCTTCCGAAGAAGAAAACTATTCCGAGGAAGCGTTCAATTATACCAATCACTTATGATTTTTTTTTTATATCGTTCAACCCTTATATCGTTCCACTGTTGGACACGGATCCCTTTCACAGAGAGAAGGTTAAGTCCATAGCCTGTCACGCAGTGGCATAGCGTGGGTGTCGGCTACCCGGGGCGAAAGACAATTTTGCCGCCCTCTTATTTAGGTATTTCAATTTAATGTATGGCATACTTTACATACATTAATTCTAGAGCACTTCTCGTTAATAATCGTCGTCATTATTTTGCATTATACAAGTTACATTTTAAATAAAACAGTTTATCTAATTGTTCACACGTTCCTTAAAAGGACTTACTCGTTCGGAATAAACAATATGCAAAAAAAAAAACAAAAACTGCCCGCAAGTTGCCGCGCCGCCCCTACCGCCCTCCCTATTGTCCCCCCCTACTGCCGCTGCTGTGAGCCTGTAACGTTAACGAAGTGCGGTTTGGCAGACTTAGGCCTTCATACGCCTTAGACAATCTTTTTTTGAAACGCATAATTTTTTTGGTAAAAGTAGGCTAGATTTTAATCCACTAGGCCAGTGTTTTTCAATCTGTGGGTCGCGACTCCTAAGGGTGTCGCGGAGCGTTATTCGGGGGGTCGCCGAGAAAAGAAAAAAGTCCAAGTTTTTTCTAAATGGTTCACTACAGTAAAACAATTTTAGTGAGAAGGATGGGGGTTGTTTATTTTTCAAAAAAACATCAAATCGTGGTGGTATGTTTCAAATGTTAATATTCAAATCATTTTTAAATTGAAGCCTATATCTATCGCCCAACAAGGGGGTCGCCAGAATTCTTTAGCCTGGAAAGGGGGTCGTACATTCAAAGAGTTTGAAAAACGCTGTTCTAGACTAATTGTTGATGTATTTGCCGAACTCTACTACATCATGAGATCTACATCACAGCCCAATGAGCTTTTATTATAGCTGTAGAAGCTTCCCTGTAAGGTTTAACTACCGTTAATTGATTTAGTATTACTGTTCGTCAGATGTATTGGTTTTATGTCACTAACTTAATATGGACCGTCGACACAATTTTTTTACTACTGCCAATTGCAATAATGGGTATTTTAGCGTTTTCTTTTCCTAAGTTATGCCTAACACGTTCCTTTTGAAACACGATTCGTGTTATCTATTTTTCTAACGAAAAAAGGTGTTGTTCATTTATATAAAAATTTAAGCACAGACGCGTAGGCCACTTGTAGAAGAAACCTTTGAGAGAAAATTCTATCATCCACTAATGATTCGGACAAACATCTGTACATGGATTAGAAATTGTTTAAACATTAAAATAATTATTAAATTAATAAAATTAAATTGATCCGGGTTAACGATTATGATCTCAAACGGTGCCCGGGTAACTTCAGTCGGGGACCTCAACATTCTACCTCATATATAACCGGGAATTATGTTTGTTCAGGGACCTTGTAGTCAGTAAGGTTTTTAGCCATTATGTACGCTTATTGCGTGCTGGTCCGAAGTTTTTCTAAAAAAGTGAAAACTTAAAACAGCACTTATTTCGAATTTTATGTACGAATAAATGATAATAGAAATTTATGAATATATCAATGTCTGAAATAAACTTTTAATTATTTACTTAATAAAGCTGTATTCAATTGCTAGTGTGAAACAGTTAAATAAAATATACGTAATTTATTTACATTATTAGTAAATACAATATAATGGTTTATTTATTTAATAAATAAATAGATAGATATAAACGATTGATGAAATGACATTATAAAATTTTTATTATGGGACGCCTCGTCAGAAATCGATTGAACTAATTAAGATGCAGCATCCCAAGTTGCGAACAGATGAAATATAATTATGTTTAAGTAGCAAGCAATTAATTATGAACTCCACGAACGAGCCACAATGTTTTAGCGCGTCATGAAAAGTCAAATTTACAAATGCCGGCCGGGACACGGTATAGGTTGTGATAATATGTTACGAATATTTGGATAGGCACAGAAGACAAAACACATACATATGTGTATATCTTTACGCCAAATCGCGTACGGAGTAGACAGAGAGCACGGCGTGCTCTATCCTTGTAGACATGCTGAGCTTTTTCCACATTTCTCAATCTCTATGTAAATCATGCTTATTTACATAGACAAAATAATAATGAATTTTTATTAGGTTATAATAAATAATGTAAGAAAAATAAAAATGATAAAACGAATTTTATATGTAATAATATTCCACTTTGTAATAACAGATCTTTACAATTTAAAAGTATTTGATATTTTACGTTTTATTTTTCTATATAATTAATGCAAAACTACGACATTCTTTGGGTCATAATCAAGTATTGTAATCCTTTATATGTCATCATCATAGTCATCATTATCATAAATCCTCCGTACATAATTAAAATTCGAATAATGACAAAACGAAAAAACACGTTATGAATTTTACTATAGGATTTTTTTATTAAAATGTAACAATAAGGAAAAAGTTAATTAATTTTCAAACAAGGAAACTAGTATCCGCGTACATTTCTTGTACGAGTTGGATGACTGCATGACGGTCAGCAAACTGTAGTAAACATGCACATTTCACCTTCACTTCTCTTTACAATTCACCTCTTCATAATTATGTACATATAGGCATTTAGTCTACACTAAGTCGTCTGATGTCTGCCCTTCCCGCATTTAACTAATGTGTCACTACATGGTCTGAACCCTTGTCAATTTGAAGGCATACCCGTGTCCAATAACAGAGTAGAGGGCAAAAGCGACACAGTTTTATGAAAAAATTGTTAAATCAAAATTTCGTATTCATATATCACACCTGTAATCCCCGAATTAATCCCGACAAAGAAACAAACGAACGACCGAAAGAGCGAATATATGAATAAATAAAAATCCTAAATAAAAACAATAGGTATATGAATACTATTGACATAAAATACGAGCCTTGAAGCGAACAATAGAATTAGTAAAAAAAAAAGTCAATTGAATACGTGATTACTTGCAATTTGCGTTTACGCAATGCCTTACAATAGGTAGCACAAGACCTACGTCTGTGGTGCTTGAACTTGGTAGCTCAACAGTAGTGAACAGGGTGCGTTGCTTCATTTTATAATTAAAACACAGTGGACAGGCACCTAGCTACTAACCGGACTAAAGACAACCTGTATTATCCTTCTGACTTAGATTTTCTAGTAGACATTTCCAGTAGCGACTCGGAGCCTGGATCTGTGCTCGGTGTATACCAATAGGCTCACTATCTATTCCATGGTAATTGTAAAGGTAATTGGTGAAACGTTGGAGTGCAATGCACTCTTTTGCCTACCCCTTCGAAGATTACAGGCGTAATTACACCTTTCATATGTACATATTATCCGGTGTAGGTCTCACTGCAAGATTCTCACTTAAGGTGCATGATAAAAAAAGCTAACAGGCTTGATTGATGGGGGAGACAATAACACGAGACCACTTCAGTTCCACTGCGCCCTATCAGTTCTCCAGATGTAGGTTGACTGCTCGCTCGACCTTCGCAGCGCTCCACAGTGGGCGCGGTGCCAGGGAGCTTATCTAGTCCAATAACAAGATGCATACTGGACGGCCCGCTCGAGACACACTTGACCAACAAATGAAATTTCTGTTTACTTCGGTCGCCCCAAGCCAATGTTCGTTCGGGTATTATTTCAATCTTCGTTCTGGCTTATTTTTTTCAATACAACTTATACCTTAAGTTAGGGCCTAACATATGTACAAATGTATGTTATATTGTATTACTTCATATTCTTAATTGATTTACATAATCTCTATATTTTTAAGGATGTTTTCTCTCACTTTCATTTACCGCTCAGCCATTTATTCGTTCATGTACTCAATCATATTTTTCCTCAACCATTGTTCATCTATTTATTTATTCATTCATTACAATGTACCTGTCAAAACCTGGGTGTGATGGTATATGTGGTAAAAAGGTGCGATATTGAAGAGACAATCGAAAACTAATTTCACAAACACACATCATTTGTGTTAGCAGTGATGTCACTGATATATAAACATACCGATATCCGCATCACACTATAGGTAACCATATACGGACACACACACACACACACACACGCACGAAAGCGCGCGCGCGCGCGCGCGTGCGTTCGTGCGTGCGTGCGTGCGTGCGTGCGTGCG
>DWJK01000725.1:0-20128 GCA_018248815.1 Croniades pieria auraria
GTTCACAGACACCTGTACATACGTCTAGGTGTATTACAAACGTCGGTAGACTCGTCAGCTAAATTATCAGATAACTGACATTTAAACAAAGCTTTCGTCAATCTGTCCGCCCTGACATGAGATACGAGGCTCGGGAACCAACATGCCATTGCATTTTGCACCAGCTTAATCGTAAGCTCACAGTCAGTGTGTAGGGCCTCTAACATTTTGTTAAAGCAATGCCGGACTGTATTACATTCAGCTGGTAATACAAAATAACGTGCATCACGCCTGTGTTGCCCGAAACGGTAGGCAGAGAAGTGCAGTACTCTCAATTTTCACCGATTATGTTATTCGACCCATGGAGTATGGGGTGAGTCTATAAATTGCCTAGAAATATACCAAGTACAAATTGAGACTTCATGCTACTATTGCTACTAAAATCCAATAACACTCGCCCCTGGGATTGATCCCTAGACCGGCTAGCATGCTTGCAACCACTGGACCAACAAGGCAGTAAAGAGACATCTTCGCTCCCTTTTTTAAAAATATTGTGCTCACTGTGAGATTAGTTATTAGATAGTTTTAGACGTAACATCATGCCTGTAATCCCCGAAGAGGTACGTTTCGCCAGTTACGATTCACCAGTGACGTTTAAGACCCATGGAATAGGCGGTGAGCCTATTTCCATGTTAGATAGTATTATGTTAAGTTTTCTCTTCAGGTACTTGCACATAGATTTGCTCGTATATTCGGTATGATTTACTTCCCCTTTTTAATTGCAAGGACTATCCCGCAGGATCGGCGGATACTGGCAACACTACTGCATAACCTTGAGAAGTGACTGAGTTCTCGGTTCTCGTCAACACAACACTGGAATGTCATTAATGAAACCCGTAATGTACTTGTACGTTTGGAACACGTACTGTTACCGGCTTAACATTTTCATCGTTAAATTTCTTTAGCGCTCTTATTCTCAAAAGCATAAGGTTTATTTTCGAACGATTAACATTTTGGTGTGCTCTGATGTAACGTTGTTGTAGTATAATGGTGCAAATCAGGCATCGTGATCGTGGTATTGCACAGTCGTGCAACGCCGCGTGTGCATCGGAATTATCGACGGTTAAAATTAATATTGGAAATGTCACGAGGATTCGTCGAAACGGTGAATGTGGGGCCTTAAGTTCGACGAACCACTTTTTTGTGTGTGAGCCGCCCTTAATTCAACTTGTCCTAATTGCTGCGGAGAGTATCGGTGTGGCGGGAATCATAATACTATTGCGATAACAGTTTTTAAACATATATTGAAAAGTGCATTTTCCTTGTCTCTCCGACAGATGATCACGTCTCCTGGCCTTTTGCCAAACGAATGACATTTTTGCAATGTTCTATGTTGCAGGACCGGTCAGTTGGTGGCAAAACGTGATAGTGCCAATTCATCTGATGAAACCATTGGAATTGAATGTGATGAAACCATTGGAATTGGGCTACTCTGAAAGCCCTGGACAGACTAATTGTCATATTACATTGTCTTTATAAGCATGTCGAAAGGTCTTTAATATACGAGTATGACGTCACTGCTCATCTGTTAAATGATTAGACACTCTCAGCCTCGCTTAAGTATACCGATCATTCGCGATCTGCAACCGCAACAAGGCTATAAGCTCATACTTTTTATATAGAAACGTAATGTCACGCCTATATTCCCGAAAGAGTAGGCAGAGGAGCGTAGTGTACTCCCACGTTTCACCAGTTACAGTTACGTCCCACCATGAAATAGATGTTGAGCCTATTGCCATGCACCGAGTATGAATTCAGACTCGCGTCACGGCTAGAAATTTCTATTAGAATATCAAAGTTAGAAATATCCAATAACACCCAACCAGGGAATCGAACCCAGGACCTTATGATCAGGAGTCTCGCTGGCAACTACTCGACCAACGAGGCAATAAATTGTCAAGGCATTTGTTATATAAGAACAAGAAAACTCACGAGATTGCCTTGGAGAGATTCATTACAAAGTACTTCACACACATTAACACATTTTGTTACGCTACTAAATGTTCATTCATCTCGGCCCTACTTCCTAACCCATATTTAACTACACTAACACGTCCATAACTTTATTTATCAACAAATAATATAACATATATTACCTAGAAATACTTTGATTAAACTGTAAATTATCCGACGGATAGTTTATTAAGTGGATTATGCACCGCCTACACGCTTCGGACTGACGGACAATACATTTACAAATTCGTCGCGGTCATAGCATTTAAGCTGGCTCGCTCGCGACTAGTTATGGTATTAAAATGACAAATCGTGTGCAGTCAACTTTATTTCAATGTTCATAGTGTCATAATGAGTCATTTTGTTATTCGTAATCAACCATTGGTTCGTTAAAGATGTAATGTCAGTTAATAAAACCAAATATTAACATATTCGTATGTTAAACTAAATATCTGACGATGTGGAAATGGCTGCGGCCTGTGGGCAGAAGCTGGATGCGGCAAGGCGAGGACGGAACGTAATAGAGCCGAGGGAGGCCTATGCCTTGCAGTAGACCACCTTAGCTTATTTTAGTATTAAATGAATTTAGAAAACACTATTGTCAAGGTTTTACTCAGTAGTAATTACGCAATAATGCCTTAGGTCTCACAAGCCCTCTATTTGCTGTTTCTAGTATTAAATTATTTTTAATGAATCATAAGAAGCGTGTAATGTGGGTGCTTAAGGAAATAATAGGTTGCAGTATTGTAAGTATTTGCAGAAAATGTCTGTTCCCTGTATTAATAATACTTGTGTTTTCGAAAGTTCCAGAAAAAGGGAAACAACAGGCCTCATTGTTATGGAGTAGTCGTATATAACACAGAATATGGACTATATTTTTAGGGAGACAAATTATGAACTTTCTGGAATTAGTCGTGTTGCTATTTTTGAAGGTTAAATAGGAACCACTTTCCGTCTTAGCTCACAGAATCGAAAGAAAAAGAAAAGTTACTATTCACAAGCAGAAAGAATAGTGGGAGGTGGGACTAATAGTCTTACCCAGAAATGATTTCTACCCTGATAATCTTACATAATGGTACACGACATGTTGCCTAGCATGTAGCACGGTTGTCTAGAAAGGACTTATTCACTGTGATTAATTCCTATATTAATGATATTGTAGATGCCTATTGGCGGCAGCGGGAACTCCGTCATTACCATAATTATCAGCCTGCTATCGCCACTGCTAGCCATAGGCCTTTCTAATAGTACGCCACTGAGCTCTACTTGAGCTCTTCACATCCAACCACTGGCAGCCACTTTGCGTTCATCAGCAGTCGTTACGCAATCGGGAACTTGACGGCAGAAATGTTTTTACAAAATAACTCCAGTATTCCTCAAGTTGCCAATTAGAAATGCTATAGATAGTCCGTGTGGATCGTCGCTCGTTTCTTTAATATGCAAGATGTGAAAAATGATGTCAGACTTATTACCATTGTCCATACGCAGCGTTGCATCCATTCTAAAGGCTGTGCGGAACTGAGCTACTCGTGAGTAGGTACGGACAGATATACGACGCAGTGCTGCGACTGGCGACGTTGCATACATAATACGCGTTTATGAAGAATTAACTGTGTCCATAGGCACACGTAATATACACACGGCAACAAGAATTAATATATATTTAAAAAATTTCTAACCATCCGTCAGTCTTTTGATATCCACTACCGGACATAGGCCTCCCCTAATCGGCGCCACTTCTTCACTCCACGTTCTGAGCAAAAAATACATATTTATGAAACATTTTGTCATATGTTATCTACCCTGGGTTTGCTGGTAGATACTGCCATTAGGCATTGTCTTTGTAATCTAATTCTAGGTTAACAAAGAGAATAAATAAAACCACTCTTTTTTGCGTCGGGGGTTAATAAATTGATGAATCTGGAATTGTATTAAACTAGTGACAACTGTGCAGGCTTTGAATCTTTTGTTATGGGAAGTGACAAAATTTCATGTTTATCACGAAGTTATGTTACTAACTTTGTTTTGAAGTTGTCATTTGTGTATATATAGTCAATATATAGTCCAGATTGCTGAAATCCTGAAATAAAGGCCTCTCTGGCTTGATATAATTCGTGATAGACTTCTTGGATTTCTTAGTAACATGTTCGGGCTACTTGCAATTAGATTTATAGTTTTCACAGCACAAGTACCTAATGGTGCCCTAACGGTACCGTAATGGTGCCCTAACGATACCCTAATGTTACCCAAATTGTGCCCTAATGTGCCCTCACGGTGTCCTAGCAGTGCCCCAATGGTTAAGCTCCCACCAATTTCTAACAAGTTTGTCGCAGCAATGAGTAGCGTCTACAATTTTTTTTTAATAAGGAACAAAACAGCGTCAACATAACAAAACTTGTAATCGTTAGCGAGAATCGATCCTCAGCTGCGACGGCGATGGATTACATCTTAAGAAAACTTACATACCACAGTGGAACGCTGTAAGATTTAATGATTAAGATTTTTAGGTTTGATTTGGATTTTGAAGTTGACGTTTTTCATTTTCGATTTCTATAAATATTTTCTATTTAAGGTACAACGTTTTGTACCATGTTCTGCTAGCTATTGAAAATTACATTGTGTCTTGTATCATTTACTTTTTAAATTAAGTCAATTGGCAAATTGAATAATATGGTGCCCGGTTTCATATTCCACTTAATATAAACGCGTTTCTACGTATCTGTCAACTCATTTGTAAGGCTTGGCGTTTTCTAATTACTCACTGTAGCCGTTTCAGTGTTTCTTGGAACGGCTAAATTGAGTCAACAGTCAACAGTTTAATCCGTTGCTAGCGATGCAAGGCCTTCTTTATCTTCCTGGTCACATGTGAGGACATGTATATTATGCGAGTGGTTTCTGAGGTCAATGATGTTTTCGTTCACGTTGTTATGGCTAGACATTTAGTGTTTGATGTTTTAGAGAAGTTTATTTGTTATACAATGCTTGGCGTTTGGTACTAAGAGTCGTTAGTCGTTTAGTCATTCTCCGAGGTGAAATGATCATGTAAGTTCTTATGAAATATTTGGAAACTGGATACACTATCAATATCGCAAAAAGTATAATAAATCGCAGTGATAAATTTACAGGTGCCGGCAACATCCTTACAAAGACAGTCCTTCCATCTAGGTAATAGTGCTTCCATCTGGGCGATAGTGCTGCCACAGAGACGATGTGTTATCACATCTGTTGAATAACTATGTCTTAGTTCCGAAACTTATTATGGTGTGAAAAGTCGCGAAAAACTGTGTTAGTCAAACGAAGAAATCATAAACGAAAAGAAATTATTTTTGAAATTTATTCTAAGTACATTTAAAAAAAATATTTTTTCGGTAATGTTCAGATCAAATCCGATATTGTTAATTGTAACTAACAATACATTGCAATATACAAGAGAAAAAATGACATCTACATGTGTGTGAGTAATCAGTTTATACGTTAGAAGCCGTCGGAAAAGCGAGTGCCGATTAAATCCGTGTAGAGTCGTGTTGCAATGAATCCGCAACCCGCGGCCCTAAGCACAACTTCGCGATAACTGTCCGCACCATTACCATTCAGCGGGCGGCGCGCACTTCTTATTTAAACAATATCTTTATTAACCAGCGGCTCTGTGCGCTGCATTAGTGATGGCCGCGGGAGTTATGGGCCTCGTACAACTCGGCGACACGGTTTCGTTATTTGTAGCTGCAACCAGCTGGATACCGAGACGGAAGGTCGCGACGGGAACTACTAAATTACTATCGACGTTTAAATATACTTAGGTATGTTCTATGCTCGTGATTTCGTGAGCTCATTTGCACATTCTCCGATTGCTTACGCCATGGACACATACAGACAAGAACACATAAATAACCCAAAGTTGATAACCAACATCATCATTCATATATCTGTTCAGCCGAGAATAACATGTTGCAGTCACTATTGTGTACCTATAGTGACTATTGTATAGACTGCCTCGTTGGTCGAGTGGTTGCAAGCGCGACTGCTGAACGGGAAGTCCTGGGTTCAAATCCCGGGTCGGGTAGTATAGGAATTTTCTATTCCATGGGACTTAAACGTAACTGGTGAAACGTGGAAGTGTACTACACTCCTCTGCCTACCCCTTCTGTAACTAAGTCTGCTTCATTCAATTTGTCTCTGTCCTTTAATAGTTTTCTAGCTCAACAGTATTTTCGATATTGGCTCCCTCGAAACGATCCGATCAAGTTATTTCTGATGTTAATACATCTATACATCTTAGTGAATGTGGTCGGTCGACGGTATGTTATGCATGTCATCACATCATCTATCAATATGCACGTCAGATTAATCAGACTTGGTCGCGATAAATAGCGAAACAGACAACCGTTAAACATAGGAACACTCAGCAGAAGTTCTGCGGACATGTGCATGTATTCATCGCAACATGTACATGTCTTCACCGAGACATGTGCATGTCCCATAACAATTTATTATTTAACAATGTTTAATTGTACGAGTTCCCGTCGAGGCATTAAAAACGCTTTATCTATTGGTTAACTAAATCATTAGCATTTTAACGCCACTACTTTTACTACCGATGATCTTAGTAACATTTAATATGTAGACAGTTTTAATATATTCTGCAAGGTTACATAAAATCAGGCCTCCATTTTCTCGAAAAGGTGGGCAGAGAAGTGTAGTATTCCCACTTTTGAGCATTTATGTTGTACGTCCCATGTGTTAGGGGTGAGAATTGTGTATTGTAAATATTATTACTTTTTATTTATTTATTCACAAGGGCGTATTTAAAGCCTAATGGAATTCTCTCTCAGTCAACTATATTATGTAATAATAGTGATGGATAATAGTCATATATTGCAATTTAATGTGGAATTTAACCTGTACATAAATATGTCTATTTATTTAATCCCAGAACTCACAAAATGCAAGGAAGTGTTCACACTGTTTGAAATTGCGTAACGTTGTTTTGGCGTTTAAAGATCCTAGAAACTGTGTTAGGTATGAACTCTTTGTTCATATTGTAATTTAAGTGCACACTTAATATTTATTAGCGAAACAACACAAGAATAACGTATGAGGTTCCTACAAACATTAAAACTTTCCATTCTAATTACAATTAAGTTTTTATGTTTAATTAAAATGAATTTCCTGTACCTAACAAAGTAATTGATTTATTGCTATCATAGTACATTACTTATATGTAATTGGTAGATCGAGCTGAGTGGCGTGCTATTGGAGAGACCTGTGTCCAGCAGTGGAAGGCAATGGCTGTTAATGATGATATATAACTAAACGTATTTACTGGTCTTGTTAAGACAAGTAAATAAATGAATTTTTGTCAGTACCATTAACAGAATTGCACTGAATCAGTTTTGAAAGACAACCATAATGCCAGGTTCTTTACGGACTTCGTAAAGATCATGTAGGTAGGAGTGTTGAGTATCTTTACCGTTACACACGTAGTGTGGTTCTTTTACATTCGTCACTGTCATGCACGTTCCTCTGTTTGGAAGCTCTCTGACTCCCTCATCAGGCAGTATCAGAGTTATTTGATCAAGATGAAGTCATTCCTTACACCTGTATACGACTACATGCCCACTGTAGATCTATTGTGTCATACTATCATCTGCCATACTACAGTATGCACTATTACAGTCCATACTAAGCATACCTTTTCCCACGTTTACTTCATTTTTCTTTTTTTTTTCTTTTTCTTTTTCCTTTTTTTCTTTTTTCTTTTTTTTTAAAAAGAGTGCCGGGAGTTTTTTTCCGCCGGCTTTTTTCTTCCGGTCTGCATAAGCCTAAAAGAGGCGTTCAAAGCCGATGAATAAGATGATGATGTATAAGATTTAATTTTGACGTTCATTAAGTGTATTTATGTACCTTAAAATGAATAAAAATTTTTGAATTTAAATTTTGAATTACTCTCAAATAATCATGCTATTTTTTTTTTTTTTTTTTCATCATGCTATAAACGTGGTTAATCCTTTTTCACTCTCCCACCAGCCAGCGTCTGACCTTCATTCAATCGGAGTCTTAGTTTCCATCGAGCCCTGTATCCATCAACATTTACATGGTACATCCGTGTTGTAAAACTATTATCAAAAAACACATACATATGTATAGGAGAACCGAAGCAGAATTATCCAGCACGTAGAGCAGTTCGTTCAGGGACGAATGGTCAACGATCTATCAAAATGATGAAATGCCATTATAGCTTCGAGTACATTTATGTTGTTATATTTGCCGTGTTCAAACCGACGCGACGTTCAACAGCGACGACTAAATTAATAAAATATTAAGTACGGATTTAATTAAATTGCAATATGAACTGTGTATTTCATTGTTTCTACTTCATATTGCCTCTTTTTTTTAATGTTTGGTGGTTTTTGGTTACATATTTATATGATTATTATTATATCGTTACATCAAGTCTATTAAGTATCTTTGGAAAGTTAGTGCTCAAGAATCCTTTAAAGATTTTTAACTCTTCATAAGCACTCGGTTGGCATACCAGACTATGATTTTAACCCTTCTCGTTAGAAGAGGAGACCAGCATCCAACAGTGGAACGATGAAAAGGTTGATGATGATATTGAACAACGGGAATAAAAATAATTGATATTTATCTAATTACTGTTGGCGGTTGAACTCTCATGGGCCTGCTGTAAAGCAACACACCTGCCTTTGCGGTGTTCCGGTCTGGAAAGCGTGAAACTTAAGTGTGTAATGTATAGCCTGATACCATATTGTTACCCGTACCTACGTGTTATTCTTTGTGTGTGTGTGTATGTGTGGAAAATCGTATGTATTTCTAGAATGCGGAGAAATGTTTTCAATTCTATTATCTATAGATATAAATGATGGTGGAAAAACCACGTCAGCCCTGTACGTAAGCATAGCATATTTGCTACTAGACGTTCTCTGCCTATCCCGTAAGAGACGTAGCGTAACGATATAATAATTCTAAACGATATAATAATTCAAAATCTCTTACGGGGTAGCCAATGAGCACCGGGTGCGAAATATCCTTACGGGCTTCACGGGATTTTCATTTCATCACTTTCTTCATATACACCACGCCGGTTTAAGAGATATCTGAGTCTCCCATCAGCCAGCATCTGACCTATGTATTTGGTCCACAATATAATACAAAAAAAAATTATGATTCAGCGTGTCACAATGAATCGCGTTGATTTGATCGTGTCCTCAGTGAGGCGAAAGTCACCCAGCAGGACCAAAATGTCCATAATAAGCTTTGCTGAAGGCCGCCACAAAAGCATGTAGTCGTAAACTGACTGGTACAATCGGTACATGAGTCGAACGCACAGGTTATCAATGTAAGCCGCTACTGTTCGCCGAAAGAGTATAAATCAGTCGCGAATTCTAACTCCGACAGATATTATCTTGATTTGTGAAAATGGTGCAGAGCAATATATTTGTATGCTATGTCTTGCAACAGGGTAAATATAGCTTACTATTTTCTAAACAAACATATCACATTTTTACATTTACATGTAATTAGTTTTCTTCATGACAAATACATTTAGGTAATATTTTTTACATTTTTGAAATATCAAATGGTCAACCAAACGAACTCATGTCAATAAACCTGGAACAGAATGCCAATAGTAACTAATGAGTAAGTTTACTATTATTGCAAGGAAGGTCTGTTGTGTCTGCTTATCTCCGTTAAGATGATGGAACAATAGCATAATCGAATACTGAGTAGGACATTTAATCATCCCTCAGTAATTCACGATAAAAATAATAATTTCCCATGAGAGAGAATAAATATTTATTAAGATAATTTCTTATCATTAATATTCTTATCTTTGATGCTAATCTCATCGACGGCAACAATATAGCGACTGCGAGCTATCGGGTATGAAAGAATGACAAGAATGCGCTATAATATCTAAGCTGGCCTTACAACGCTTTCAAATATGCAATCCAATCTGAGATCTACCGAACAACAGCCTGCCAACAGTAGCCAGCGACCACATTAACACGACCCCTCCTGTCCCCTACAACTAGCAGAGACAAACGAAAACGGTGAAAAGATATCAGCACGCGGGGATCTTGCACAACTGGCTCTTAACAGATTTCGCGTCACTTTTGATCAAGTCGCAACGGCAACATTACAGATTCGATAGCCGATTCGGTGTAAAGGGAATGCGCACAATATTTAAGATACGATGAAACGCGTCCAGCTATGCGGGAGATAGCCATAACGCGAGCCACTCGGCGGCCAATAATTAGCGCGCTGATTTACGAGGCGATGTAATGAAGATACGAATCTTATTACGGTAATGCTCATTTATTACCAACTACAAGTCAATTTATATGAAATTGATCTACTGTGAAGCATCTCTTCAGCTGGGACCCGTCAGCTGAGTGTTACCTGACCGATTGGAGTGTGGAATTAAGAATGTGTGCATTTCCTATGGATTTTAAATGTAAAAAAAAACGACTGGGACATGTAAGTTCTAATTCATAGTTAGATAAAAATACTTGCTTATAAAATAGTAAAAGTACAGACCCATTAATAGTTTGATAATTTATTTTATCACTGCTTGAATCATTTTATCACACATCAAGTTTTCAGTGGTACCTACATATTGAACAGGAATTTTCGGTGTAAGAACAGCATCAGGTCGTGATATGATGAAGATGTTAGCAACAGGAGATTTAGTTCAAATATCAACAACTCTTTATCCGGCATTATTTTTTGGCACCTTACGCTGGTGATTCCAAAATATACCACAGCCTAAAGTATCAAGACTTCATATTTACTGTTAATGTCAATGATCAAAATTTTATATCCACTCATATCTAGTGTATTAACGTAAGGAGAGACAAATAAGAAAATATGTATATATTGGTTTCAAGTTAATATTTTAAAAGATTTGAAAAATAATTATCCATTACGTGGAAACCGTAATATTTTATAATAATAACATCAGCATGTTCTCGGTACATTTCAGATTGCATCGCTAGAATATGGCGATAGTAAAAATTAACTGGAGGTCCATGCAATAAACCTGTTCAATAAGATTATTTTAACTAAACATGGATCAGTTCCCTAATGGAAGTTCTCAATAAAACGTTATCATATTAATGTATAGTTAGGTCTCCATACGTACATGTAGCTGGATGACATATCTAGTAGGACTGTTATTGGACTAGTTATCCAAGTATAACCTTTCTGGGTTTCGGCTGAACAAACAGTCAAATGATGGATTTAGCTGACGAAGTTCAAATTGTACTTCAATTTGTATCTAGAATCCTATAGACTTACCCATCTCGTTCTGAGAGAAGATCCGTATCCAACAGTACAACAATAAAGGAATTGATGATAGGAACGGTCATATGTGTGCTATGTAATTAATAAAATATAGCATAACGCCAGTAATTCGCTGGAGAAGGAGGCAGAGGAGTGGAATACACTCCCACCTTTTTTTCCAGTTAGGTATATTCTATGTCCCACCGTGAAATAGGGGGTGAGTCTATAACCATACATCAAGCCTGAATCTAGATTTTGTTATACTACTGGGAATTTCGAGTTAGAAAACCCATCAATAATTTGCCCGGCGCGGGGATCGAACCTAGGACCACGAGATCAGCAGTCAGAGTTGCAACTACTAGACCATCGAGGTACCATGCAATTAAATATTTCTTTAACATCTTCCGATATTATTGTTTGAGTCATATACAAATAAAAACTATTTAATTAGCAGAATTTACTTTCGGGAAATTCACTAATATGAACGTGCTAAATCTCGTAACTGGCAATGACTGCCTCGATATTGAGATTATAGTTATAACGTAGATACAGTTTAAAGACTTCTATAAGGTATTATTATCGGACAACATTATCGTAAGCTGTTAACGCTTTCTTCTAAAGATATCATTTTATAACCTTTTACTGTGTTGCATGTGAGTGCTAGTGTACTCGTTTCGGAGTTAAATGTTAATATGATTTACGTTCCTGCACACTGTATTTGTGTGGAAGGATTGATAGGAAACCAAATCCAATATTACCCGGCCCGGGATTTAAGGCCAGGACCTCAAGATCGGCAGTCGCGCTTTGCAACCACTCGAACAACGAGGCGGTCGAACTTAAGTAGTACCTATTCTTATTAATAACTGCAACTAATTGGATTAAAATACACCGAGAATCTTTTACTTGCGGGACTACTCGAGTTGGTTTCAGATGTCTTCGGCAGCGGGTACTACTAGCGACTGCTGCCTGTTCGTTTGCTGCCTCCTTAATTACTACCTGTTCGTTTCCTGCTGCCTTCACGTAAAGCAATGTATCGGCATGCTAACTATACTGTTATTATAAACATACTTTACAAGCATTGTGTTCAATAGAAACGAAATCGTAGTTCGAATAAGCCGCAGGTACCTCGCTAACATTCAAAACTAAGGTGGAATGCCTGATGTTATGAGTACCGCCGAAACCTTCGGTATGATATCTTCCCATAACAGCCAAACCTTACCATAAAACCCATTTCCCCGGGCTGTAAAAACTGCAATAAATGCAAAATAATACTGCATTACTAGTTTCTACATATCAGTTATGTCGGACACAAAATGAACAGCACGGCCGACTGCTGAGTCAACATTAACAAATATCAAAACGTTTAGTTTTAATGAGATGTGCGTCTGGATGCAGGGACGATGCGATGCGTGCAACGATAAAGGTTCCAATTCATTCCATTCCATTCCGATGATCAGAGCCCACGCCGACTGGAGGACCTGTCTCACTACTAGCGAGTGGAATAAACAATTTTGTGACGGATAGAAAAGAAATTAATCTATCTATTGTTAGCAAAAAGCCAATAAAATGTAGTTCTCTGCGGCTCACTGTCTATTTATTGTCTATCTATCTATTATTTGTCTCTCTATTTATTTGTCTATAATAGGTACAAGGGTGTGCTTAATAGCAAATTATAGTTTTTCCTAAACAATCCTCTCAAGACTTTTTGTGCGTCGTTTTTTTTCTCGTAAATGTTTTTTTTTTGGTTACGAAATTCCTTTTCCCAATCAACCTTGTAAAGCTTTTTGTCCGTCAGTTTTTCATCAATCAATAAATCGTTTATTTCATGTGAAACATTATAAAGGATCACACTTTTAATTTGGTTTGTCTATACTTTGGTAAGTATATTCCTTCCATAATTGTGCCCGTTTCGAAAATCCGAACGCGATGGAACAAGTCGGTAATACTATCTCAAATATTTTTCTTCTGCGTCGTGGATATTATGAAAGAACGTCGTTATAGTTAATGAAACGGATTCGATTTCATCTATTTGTACGGCTACGCCAGTTTGGATATGAAACGTGTACATCGAGCTTAAAGGGAATACGATCGAAAACAAGATACGCGAAACAAAAATCTTATTAATAAGGACGAAAATATTTTTTTATGATCACGAGTAGATCGAACACAAAATCCATATAGAAATAATTTTACAACGACTGGTATAAAAAATTAAATTTTAAAATCGAATATCTTTATTATACATTTTATTTTAACAGACGTGAAGTTACAAATTTAAAAATAAACCTAAACATCGTATTTAACGAAAGTCATTCAATTGTTGTATTTTGATGTCCACGGATGAGACCTGTTTATTGCCATCCTCATTCCCTTGACCACATAAAGCTATCATAAAAGACATACCTACACGTCCGACGAGCTCGCAGCACACAAGCTGTTAAAGAGAATTACTCGGCAATACTGATATTATAATAAGGTTTATGATATAGCGAAATTAATTGTGTGCGCATAATGAAGCAGACTTGCTGAATCATTGCAATTTGTTGCATATTGCATGGAGTTGTACTTGTACGCGCTATTCATTCTTACTGTCGTTTCATTTCCTGCATACAGTTATGCAAATGAGTGCATATAGAGACTATTGATACAGTTCTAAACAACATGGGCGCTGATTAACTTGTTCTCATCGTGCATACTGTACTTGCAATAAAATATATAATGGCTGTAGAGATCACAGCCGGAGCGCACATATCAATAAAACTATTGCAATTATTTTGATTAAATGTTATTAAAGGGCTGGCAGAATAACACAATTATTGTGCTTGGGCACTTTAATTGCTAATAGTAGCTTAATGGACTAATTTGTTAGCAAATTACTATCTATTTTACAATAAGTACAGGACGGTATATAGTTAATAGATTTACATTCTTGAATGCAAATGTAACGTTAAATGAATGGTTAAACACAACGTCAATGAGAGAAGCAATAAAGGAGATCACAAAAGTTACAAAAAAATGCATCCACGAACAGCGCCTTGAGAGACACCATTCGACTTATAATGCAAAGTGATCACGTATCAGTATATGCATTCAATATTTATACAAACTTTACACGTGCTAAGTAATTTGTTGCGTTGGACACGAAGACGAATACAACATTGTTTGTGCGAGCAGCACCGCGATCTATCGTGCTCGTATCAAAGGCTTCCGTAAAATTTATGTAATCGTACCGTGAGACAATAGCATGTGGTATAATAGTTCTATCACCTGGCGTGACTGAACTAGATTCTACGGAATTCGCCCGCCGTTTCTACAAAGTTGACCCGCTAGACAACGTCAATCTTCGCCGCGATAATTGTCCGGACTGATGCAACAAAGCGAGGAATAACATTTTTTCATTACTCAGCTGCCGCTGTTGCACGTCAGAGTATGTCATTTTTATTACCTTGTCCCTTGCGACTAAGGAAAAAGGTTTAATTGAAATGCAATTACCGCTGTATCAACGTACGTAATTGTGTTTGTTCGTGGTCAACCCGCGATAGATTTACTGCCGATGGAAAGATAAATATCTTTAATGCTTCAGGCACGCGAGATATTTGCATTAAATTGAAATGGTCGTCGCTGCACTAATTATGCACATCCGCGCAATAGAGTACCGTCGAATCTTCCTTCCATTAAACAATTTTCTCTATATTACTAAGCTAACAATAAAATAAAAACAAATTTTTACAATTGTATGTATACGAAAAAAGCATTCTCTTCATAAATGAGTGAGTTTCGTCCTCAACGTTCCAAGACTGGTTTTTGTGGTCACATTATTGTTTCATTAAATGTCGATCATCAAATCAATTTTGAGCAATAAATTACAAAAGCAAATGAAGATGTTTTGTTCATATAGTTAATTAAATTAATGCCACCGGTTTTAATGTATGAACGGCTTCGCCTGATGAATGGCAATTTAGGCATTTGCTGTACATTACGAGCTATTGTTCGGCTTCTTATAGGAAATTATTTGCTAACAATGGACTTTAAAAAGTAATTGAAATGCAGGCTCGTGTTATTAACATCAGAGAACAGCAACTTCCTCGCACGAGTATCGTCAACGTTTCACTAGAGGGCGCTGAGAGTACGATGGGTTAGGATACATCGCAAGGATGTCGGTACTCACCGTCGATTCAACAGATGGCGCTACGCGTCTGCAAGGCATCCTGTAACGAAAAATTCTCTTATAAGGAATGTAAATGACCACAGTTTTTCTTTGACTGATAAATAAACCAATAGGAATAATATTAGTTCTTCGCTTATTAGAAATATCATCGGTATTTGGGATAGCTTTTTAAGGAATAACAGCTGCAAGAAAGCATTTAGAGGACCAGATGTTGTAGGTTGATTGTTTTACGTGACACAATTCATAACATCAAGTTATCCTTAACGAGGCAGCGTGTTTGTCTATTACACCGGCAAATGGAATACTGCAAACATACTGTAACTTGCTGCGACAGACATAGAATTAAAGAATTTTCGTATGATGTTAGCTTAACACGAATTTAATGTCATTCATGTATAAAACTGAGTAAGATTTCGATTCTTATTTGAATTCGTAAATTACGTTCTGGTCGATTCCACTTCAACACAAAAAATCGATACTGAGCAAACGCTATCGATATACAAGCATCATAAGAAAGAAGCAGCTGTCGCCCCACGAAACTATCGGGGGTAAATCCAACCCCTTTCGAAAAAAAATAATCGATGGGCGTTGCTTGCCAGGGTGGGGTCTCGGGGTCACACACGGTTTCAGGGCACTATTTAAAATAATGGGGTGCCAGTGTAAAGTGAGTGGCTTTTTTTCTGTATTTTTTTCCACAAAACTGACTATTAAGTAAATTGGTTTTAATTCTGGTGTAATTTTTGTAGAACTTTTCAATAACGCAATTAACGGTTCGGAAAAAAACTGTCGTCGGATAATTGATGGGTTGATGAAAAAAAACTCGTGTTTTGTGATAATAATTTCGTCGGGGTGGCGATAATTTAATAATCTGCTGTCAATTAAACTGAATTAGTGGCGGGGAGTGTAGATAATGCCTTCCAATATACAAAAATGTATATGTAGATGAATGCATGTTTCGAACAATTCGGGTATTAAATTGCTTTGTCTATTTGCTATTAAAATCATTTACTTATACGGCATAGGCACGTAACACGTACTTGTAAAATTATCCGACCCGGGATTTTAAGCCCAGCTTACTAATTAAAAAAAAAAGCAGTGATAGTCTAGTGGTTAAGAATTCAGACTCTCACCCAGGGGGTGCTGGGTTCATATCCATGGCGCGCACCTCTTTATAAAAGTGCGTTTTAAGTTTAAATATCACTTGCTAACGCTAAAGGAAAACATCGGCAGTAAACCTGCACACCTTAGAATTTATAAAAAAAGAAAGAAAAGTCTAAGGTGTGTGAAGTCTGCCAACCTGCACTTGGCCAGCGTGGCAGACTACGGCGTCAACCCTCTCAATATGAGAGGAGATCCATATTCCAACAGTGGAATGACAAATAGGTTGATTATTATTATTTATTATTATTACTCATTTACTATCCCATTATTCAAATCTATATCAATATAACTTTTACTGTTATATCGTCCCGCCAGGTCCTTCACGGGGTAGACAGGCCGTCGAGTGTCAAATATCCCTACCCTGGCAGACCTGACGGTCATTGTACATTCGTCGCTTTCTACATGCGTGTAGGTAATAGTTACGGACAGAAGTAAAGCTAATCCTTGATGTAATCACTGTAAGCTACAAACCAAGGTTGGTCGGTTCTCGTACGAGTAAGTATAAATACTGGAACATCCCGAGCTAACGACAAGCTATAAATTAAAACGCTAATCGATTGCAGCTGTCTCGTTGAATATTCTTTCGATGTACGTTTGAAAAATTCGTTTGTCTTCTGTGTGTTTTTTTACCTTTTTTCGTTTACACTTCGAGTTCCGTTACAATTTCACAAGACTTTTTTTAAGATGCACGTTATTTCTACATACTTTGTGTTTTGTTGTAATTACATGGCGCTTTTTAGTTTTTTTAAGAAGGACGTTACGTCTGTACGTCTATAGATATTAGGGATTAGGCGCTCCCGAACGAGCTGTAGGAAGAGATTCATGAATATGGAAGAAGCACTTTAGCTTTGCGAAACTAGAAAATCTTATCACTCAGTGGGCTCTGTCTACCCTGTTAGGAGTCTGGCGTAACAATGTTGCAACATTTTAGAGAAACTGCATCCATATACAAGTCTCATGTAAGCACTAGGTTTAAAGTATTACTGTTCGTCGCAAGATAGTGCAGTCTATGTGAATCGTATGTCATAACAGCCACGTTGTCCAATATTGTTTAAGCAGTCCGATATCTAAGGTTCATCACACTTGATTCTTTGCTGAAGACTTTGTACATTTTATGATCTTTACCGTCTTTTGGTTTACACGTTGAACGATTCAGGCTATCAACTTCGTATAGCGATGGTAAAATTTTCGATGCTCGAATTTTAAAATGTGCGACATTTAAAATTGAAGCCGAAACTAGCATTGACTAGAGGAATAGGCTTCCGTATCTTTCCGGTATAATACCAGCTGTGCCGCTACAGCTGGTATTATACCGGCAATTTACTGCTATGAAGCTGTCTAATTAAAATATTGTTTTAAATCAAAACTCAAATAACGTTTTACCACAGATTGCCGGCAGCTCCAGAGTTAATTAGTTTAAACGTTTCCGCCTCCAGTAAATTATGATTGCCAATAAACCTGGGTTCGTTTTAAAGGCAATGCTGAACTCAGATCTTGTATTGAATAATGACAAGGCAGTTCCGGGAGGCATGACTAACTGAGAGCGTGACAGTTTACGGGGCTGTGATTAATCTGGCCAATCATAGTTGTATAGGGTGGCCAAGCGTTCTGTTTTATTACGTACTCCTTACAGTAGAAATAAAACAGTATGCTGTATAGCATCACGTATGTGTACTTATTCACATTCCAGTTAAAATAACGTAGCGTAGCCCTCTAGCGAGGTGGAGTGACGATATACGCATTCATGGCAGCGGTTAAATGGGAATACCTGAAGATCGAGCTCGGTGGTGTGCTATTGGAGAGGCATATGTCCAGCAGTGGACGAGAATAGGCTGATAATGATGATGATGGTGTTACATAAAGGTGCTTTAATTTATCTAGAGAATAGGTCGTACGTTATTGGTAGGTAAGCTTGATATATCCTAGACTACATCTCGCTTAGCATCAGGTACGATTGTAGACAAATACGAGTCTATGGTTATGTAAAATACTTAATTTTTTTATTTGCTGTCTATAGTGCCAGTACAGTAGAATAGAATACTGTTGAAACTTAACGATATTTATGCGACGCAATGCTTTCTTAAATTAAACCCTAGTATTAAATATATATTTCCTTATCCTACTGCTACCAATAATCTGTTCTGTGACCTTCATAACAGAATATCGTAATTTCGCGTCATACTTTAAAGAAACAATTAAAACGCAATAAAAATTATATAGTGTTATTTATTTGAACGGCATCGGCATAATAAGTAGGTATAAATAAGCAATATAATCATTACTTTATAAAATTTAATATGTACATTTACACATGTACATACATATATTCATATATATTCGCTTACCGTATTTCTGCTAAAAGTAAAATGTGTATTTAAAATTTGTAAAAATGGTATAACATTTTTTAATTTTCATGTGTTTTCCCTTTAATAACTGGTCATTACATAAAAGTGATGGTATCTTCTAAGGGGTTGGTGATTTGTAGAAATATTAAATTCCATTAAAAACATATTTTCAAAGCATATTAGATAGTAATAAAAAAATATTCCAAACACAAGGGTTCGATATAAACGAATCTATTCAATCATACATTTGCACCAAGGACATCATAACACCCGCAAGAAAAGTTATTTTAATGAATCTACTTTATCATTATATGTGTTATGTGATAGGCGTGGGTTTTGCCGCTTATAACGAGGATTGTTTTATTTATTCCACGTTTCATATCCTTAGTTAGCAATTAGTATGGTCATGTCGCGAGTGCCGGCGACCGCTCTCCGTGCGCCCGACAGCGAACGGGCGGGGCGGTATTACTCATGGAATCCAACCGTCAGCTTGAAGAAGCTGACTTCAATACGGGACTCGTTTAATTTGCTTATAATAGAGCCGCGAGCGATCACCACTTAGCTTACAACTCAATACAACACACGTCACGTGACTGTCACTTTGACGTTTATATATGGCGCGGTTGGACGACGTGTTTTTGTAGGTTATGTGGAATTAACGATGCTATTTTTTGTACATTACGATTGTTGACAAATGTGAAGTTCCTTTTAGTGTTTATATATGAATATTGTATTTATTATACATTTTTGTTTTTTTATGTATGTAGGTAAGTTTTATATGTAAATTGTAATAATAGAACTATGATATAAATGCATGCAGTTTTTGAAAAAAAAATGGTGGTAATTTTATTGACATTTGCATTCGTTTACATTATTGTGCATTATATGAAAAAAAACGTCACTGTCCAAAATGAATTTACGCAGCAATGTTTATTATCAGTTGTTTTATTTCATCGTCGGATGGCACATTCAGATTTAAAATCAGAGAAAAGGTCTCATGAATATCTGTAATAAATTAATTAAACATTAAAAACATATATATGTATATTATATTATATTATTATATTAAAAAAAGCAGTGACAGCCTAGTGGTTAAGAATTTAGCCTCTCACTCCGGGGGTGCTGGGTTCAAATCCATGGCGCGCACCTCTTTACAAAA
>DWJK01000726.1:0-20116 GCA_018248815.1 Croniades pieria auraria
ATTTTTGATCCTATCCTTCAGAGAGACTCCGAGCATAGCTCGCTGAGCAACTTTGAACTGGTGGATTAGGCGCACCGAGAACATTACTCTATACAAAAAACAAAACTCTACTATAAACGAAATTTTCGGAGGGTTCACCAATCATAGAGATGTCATATATCGAGTGGGAAAGACGTACGGCGGCCTGTAAGCGGCAACGTCTGACGGTTAGAAAGAGAGAAATGATCCCGACATGGTATCTCTATCTCTCTCTATCCTACTACTGATGCTTGTGCAGCAAAAAAACTGCTTCTTTTATAAATTCTGAACTCACGCTAACGCTACCTATGAGTGCGCGAGTATAAAGAGACAGAGACATAGGTAGCCTCATTTGCTTTCTCTTTTTTTCGATGCACACATTTCAGGCTGTCTTCCCTACTCTATGTAATCTATAGTATCAGGATGAATACAAGGAATCAAAGTTGATTTTTGTAAAAAAAAAACAATGTTGTCAACAACTGGTTGTCCAAAACAAAGAAGCCGTAAAATCCCATGTCATTGTCACGTAGGGGTGTCCACTTAAAAAAATCGATGTTTTTTTCGATGTAATACATCGAGGCTTTGCATCGATACTTTCCTATTTATCGGATAGAAACATCGATGTTTTCTAAAAATCGAGTTCTTTTTTTAACATAGCATCAAAAAACTATAGTCAGTCCCCTGAGAAGCCATACAAACAACCCATAATATTTACATATCTATTACTCATACAACAGCACTTTTTCTATCTACACGTCTGTTGTGTGTTAAAGGATGTCGTAGGAATTTATGTTTAAGGAACTAAGAAAAAAAACGAAAAAATGCATACCTTAGCTGTTCCAATTGCTGTTTTTTTTTAATATTTAGCCTAGCAAAAAGGCAGACGAACCACCTGCTGGTAAGTGGTCACCGTCGCCTATGGACACTTGCAACACCCGAAGGGTGGCCAATGATTTGCAGGCTTTGAAGGTGAGCTCTCTTTGCGCTTTTATTCAAGAACCTCATATCATAAAGCCCCGGGAAAACCTCAGATGGAAGCTCATTCCACATGTTGCAGATGCGCGGCGAAAAGGATCGTGAAAACCGAACTGTGGAGGACTGCCACAAGACCAGTTCATGCGGATGAAACTTCAATCTTCGGCGAGTGGTGCGATGGAGGAAGGGTGACGGGCACTAGGTCGAATAGTTCTTCGGAGCACTCACCATTGTAGAGAAGGTAGAACACGCAAAGAGAGCCCAAGTCCCTTCGCAGGCTTAAATCTTCTAGCCTTTCGGTAATCCTTGGGTCGTTGACGATTCCTACTGGGCGCTTTTGAACGCAGTCAAATGGAGTGAGTTGATAATGCAGCGCCCCGCCCCAGAGGTGAGAACAGTACTCCATGTGGGGCCTTACTTGGGCTTTATACAAGATCAGCAGTTGCCCCGCATTTTGGCTTTGCCCTCCAGATGACTCCTGTACTGTACAGTATTCGATATGTCAACCCCCAGGATTCCGATATTGTCCCCAATGGTAAGTGTGGTTCCTTGGAACTTGGGTGCCCTGACAGATGGGGTTTTTTTAAATGGAAAACACGCAAACTTGTATCTTCTTAGGGTTAAACTCAACGAGGTTGAGTCGACCCAAATCAGAGACCCGCTCCAGAGAGTGCTCGACTTCAGACACAAGTTGTATTCTCTCCTCCTCCACAAGTGTCCGAGAGGTACCTGCACGGTTTGTGTCTAAGTAAATATAAAAATCCCACATCCAGATATACAAAAAACACGAATGATTAGCACATACGTACTTATCTGTCCTGGGTGGGCATTAAACAAACAACCTTTAACTTAGCAATTAAAGTCAATAACTACTAGACCAATAGGTTAGACGTAATATATAATTATGGCAAAACAGCTTCGCCGGGTCAACGGTTGTTTGGTATCGTAGATTCAACAAGAGATCTTCGACGTGGAGAAAACGCTGGAGCTGCTGAACAAGGCCATCGAGGACAAGCTGCAGCCGATGCGCGTGGCGCACACGCGCCTGCAGGCGCGCACTAACCGCCCGCACCTCGAGAAGTGCCGCGACGAAGCGCAGCACAGGTTCCCCGCACTCCCTTCCCAACTGACCTCAGTTAACGCGACAGTCATGTTCACTTTCAGAGTCGAACAATTACCAACTGTATATTATCAACACTTAAAGTGAACATTGCAACTCCAAATGTGTCGTGACTGTAACTTAGAGATTTAATATTGGCAGTCACTCCAAACACAAATATCTTAACGACTTTGAAGTGGCATTTTTCTCCCTGAGACTTGGATGTTCCGCCATTATATGAGATTCATTTACAGGTTGGTAAAGGAGGTGTGTGATCTGCAAGAGACCATGGAGTCGCTGCGGTCGCGGCTGGCCACGGCGGAGGGCACGCATCAGACGCTGCTGGGCGCGCGCGCTGGTCTGGAGCAGGACCTGCGCAGCAAGGCCACCACGCTCTTCATCGACCGCGACCAGTGCATGGGGCTGCGTCGCGGCTATCCTGTCACTGCCGCCATTAAGGCTTAAATTAACGACAGCATACCAATTTAATCATTGGTAATAAAGTTATTCAAGTCATATTCAACTTTTAATTAAGACCACCATAAGTTTTTTCAAATTCTGTCACATTTATATTATATGTGGTTTAACTTTGTGTGACAATGTCCGATATTACTTAAGTATTATAATTTGAGAATCATCATTATGCCATAAGGCTAGATCTTCCTCAGTAGTTTGTTAAAATTTATGCTTCAAACACTATTTTAAAGCTTACGTAAAATTATCATTAATAAAAGTAATTCTCCTAAAAACAACATATGATTAAATGTAGGAGGCGCCATTTATTGACGTAACTAAACTGTTCAATAAATATAACAATGGGTGTACGAAATACATACATACATACATAGCACAGATAATATCATTTTCGATTAAACAGGCATTTATTACATTTTTCCAAATAACATTTTTCCAAATAAAAACTTTTTAATTAGTAAATACTTGCAGTTACTTGTTCTCACATTATTAATATTGCTATTCAGTGTTTATTCATGACACTGTAGAATTCATAGGGGTCAGTAAATGGATGGATATATGGAACATGGATATATCAATATAATTCGTTTTATTTGTGATGAAATTTGCAATATTGTACTTAGCACCTGATTAAACTTTGAACATTTTGCCCACAAGATAAATAACCCTGTGCAGTAATAGCCTAGTGGTTAAGAATTCAACCTTTCACTCTGGGAGTGCCTAGTTCAAATCCAAGGTACGAACCTCTTTACAAAAGTATGTTTTAAATTTAAATATAACTTGCTAATGGTGAAGGAAAACATCATGAGAAAACCTGCACAGCTTAGAATTTATAAAAAAAAATATTTCTGAGGTGTGTGAACTCTGCCAACCCGCACTTGGTCAGCGTGGCAGACTATGGCCCTATAACCCTTTCAATAACAATAACAGTGGAATTATAAATGGATCGACGATTATTATAAATAACTCTGAATAAACTAAACTTTGGTTTCCAAAACATAAGTTTCACATCGATAATAAAAATGCAAGAGTGTTTAAGAAAAACAACATTTATTCTCAATAGCATCAACAATTAACTTACCGACTTTATCTAAAATAACTTTTTATTGCATGATAAGTGTATCTTTCACTACATTATAACACTAATATTCACTTTGTCAGCATTGTATTTCATTTTTTAACATAAGATGGAACAGGTAACTTCATACCCTTTTTTGCTTCAAAGAATGTGTAAGAAAGGACTATTTCATCCACATATTCCATTTTGGGATCATCTATGAATTCAGGGTCCACATAGAAAAATACTGGCATGTCCACCTAAACAAAATAATATCGTTGACAGTTTATCTCTCTACAGTAACAAAAATGTATAGAAAATAACAAAAAAGTGTAGAATAGAATGAATAAAAAAAAACAAAGAATAAGGAATGCAAGATTGGTACTTTTAATGATTTATTACTAGTAATATGGATTTAATATTCTGACTGGAGACCTATGAACAATAAAAGGGTTGATAATATATGGTTATTTCTCATAAAAATTACATATATATATTCTGGTCACTCCTCTTTACATTGCTGGTCCGATGGTCACATTGTTAGTGAGCCTGACAATTGCACCAAGGGTCATGGATTCTTCTCATACTCAGAATCAATATTTGTGTGATAGTTACCCATGCACCCATTAAAAGGCTATTATTTTTATACAATAAACGGATACTCCAATTTTATTTATATGTGTAAAGTATAGATGTCTTGACAAATTTGTTATTGTAACTGCCTACCACAATAAAATAGCCAACCATTATGTGAAAAGCAACCAACTTATAGTCTGATAATTAGTTAAGTAGTTCCAACTATTCCTATATATCTCACACCATTTAAACATAGAAGTTAAAATCCTTTTAATGTCATAATATGACACAACTGTTGTTGTCACTGCCTAGCTTAATAAATTCAACACAACAACAGCAGTATTTGGTAATAAAAAGTTTTTATCATGTGGTGTATACTTATACCTGTTCATGTGGGTTCAGCTGCTGCTCTTCAAAACAGAAACATTGTATCTTGTTGAAATACTGACCGGCTTCAAAGGGAATCACATTGTATGTGCTGATACCAATCACTGGTTTCTCGGTGGGATTGCGTGCTGTATAGAATGCTAGTGCTGTCTCGCCAGGCACCACCTGACAAAACAATTAACGTTTAGTTGAATGTTTGATTATTTTTTTATGATGTAAGTAAAAGATACAATAAGAAGCTGTGTCACCAGGCACCACCTATCAGAACGATTAACGTTTAGTTGAATGTTTGATTATTTTTTTATGATGTAAGTAAAAAATACAATAAGAAGCTGTGTCACCAGGCACCACCTATCAGAACTATTAACTTTAAGTTGAAAATATATATATTTGTTTTCAGTACAAAACATACTTTGAATTTTTAGACTATGTTCTATGTTATTTTTAGACTATCACTAATATATATCTGTTGTTGGATCTTTAACACTTTCAAGTATATATTACTGTTTTATATCTCAGGGTTTCACTCTGAATAAGCTTTTGACTGCGTAACATAGTGATATCCTGTTAATAATTCAACCTCAAATGACAGTTCGAGTATATCTAAGCACTTTACATTTTTTTAATATGATAAGACAATAGTAAAGTATTATGAGATATGTTTAGTGAATGTTTTAAAAGTGGAACTCACAGTGATGTCACCTTGCTGGGGCTTAAAGTTCCACTGCATTGAAGAAGACACATCAGCATTAAAGCGGATCTTGATGGGCCTGTCTTTCACTGGTTTCATATTGCTTACAGCCTCTGTGGCTTCGGCTTGTCCAGTTGTACCTCCATAGCTGTATGCCTGCAAGAAAAAAACAAATATGTATCAGGTATGTAGCTACGTTGGGAGGATTGTAAGATTAAGGACTGAAGATCAGTACGGATAGTCTAAAGAATATAACATCTTTACTACTTACTTGGCAGAATATCCTATATAAAGGCACTGCAGCGTAGCTCAGCCCCACTGTCATAACGCCTAAAGCTATCATGTAATTCATCGTAGACTTGATCTTATTCTGTTGATGCATTCCCCGAATAATGCGAACATTTTGAAACGAATTATTTGGTCTTAATAATTCCGATGTAATTTTAATATTATACCTAACGTTGTATAAGTAAAACCGGCTTATTCGTCCTAACCTATTCATTTTGGTATGATTCTATGCCTTTATTAATATCTATACAGATAACATCATTATATTCTCCGATAATCGTAGCATTACCGCATTATTGCTATTTTCTTTTTTAGTAGATTTTTTTTTTCGTTATCCGTCAAATTGCTTTTATCTTTATCTAATGTCAAATCAAAGATCCATAGAGTGACAGCTTGAAAAACAGTGACTTTTCGTTTCATGTGTTTGACAATAAAGCTTCAAATTTCGTGGTTAATTACACACAAAAGAAAGTTTTCTATTATATCCAAAGAGTATCCCTAAAATATGAATTCTACTTTTATTTCACGATAATAATAAATTAAAATTAACTATCATGTAAAGAATACAATTTTTAATATTTTCTCTATTGTCCAAGGTTACAATAGTTATTACTAAAAACTGATTGGTCATACATAATAGGTAACCATATTTATAAATATTTGAGTTATTGATAATATCAATATCCCAAAAACGTAGCTTCGTATATTTTACCTTTTAAAATTTACTTTAATGTACAAAAACATATTTAATTAACTCTCGATACTCTCTGCCTACCCCTTACAGAACTTGTCGTGAGATAGTTAAAAATTAACAAAGCCATAAGATTCCAAGACTTTTTTACTATTAAATGTTTCGTGAGTATTTATACATATGATTAAAAATGTATCGGCTTAACTCATGTACGTTTTTCGGGATGACCCGACTAGTTACGGACCTGTAGGAGGTTCTTTTTCATGAGCTCCCGCCGTTTGCAGCGAGGTCGCGGCGGAGACTGGAGTATCTGTCGCGACCTCGCTGCAAGCGGCGTTAGTTTATGAGAAAGGACCTCGTACAGGTCCGAAACTAGTCGGGCCATCCCGAAAAACGTGAGTTAAGCCGGTACATTTGTTAATTCCATTCACTTGTACCATCTTACGTAGCAAATCGAGTTTCCTAATATACTAGTTATCTGCTAAAACGTCCTTTTTATGTTCCTAACACTTCAATGACCTCAAACGCCAATCAAAGAGGATTGCTTGTTCGATTAATTATCCGCTACCACAATGCTCCTTTGTCCTTCTATTCCTCTTCTACCAGATAGCCTCTATTGGTTGATCAACGTATACCGTATTTCCATTAATCCTTGTAAGGTTCCACAGTACAGAAAGAAAAGAATATTGTTTTTAGTACAAGAAAACGGTAAGCATTTTTTAAATAATACTAATCGCCAAATTTAAATACCTACAAAGATAAATGTTAGGCCGGAAATATAAATGATCGAAAGCCTTGAAAACGTTGACGTACCATTAGCAATGGCGGGAATTTTGACATATTTAATAAAGTACAGTAACTCAAAAATGTTTGTGACCTGTTTACTTATTACATTATTTGCAAACGTTTAATTTATTTAAAACATCTGTAATAATTCATTCCATTATTATCCTACGAATTTGACATGTTTAAACTTAGAATGACTAGGTAGTAGTGCAATTTTGAACGATGAAAGTATTATTTGTAAGCGCCGAGAGATTGTAGACTGGATCAATTATTATTTTGGAATACTGTATCGAAAGCAAACAACGTTTAGTAAAACTATTTAAATATAATTAATATTAATATCACAATTTTGATGCATGTCATTCACTTGTCGCCCGTATATCATCGCTTGTATTCGAGTGACAACGATTTGTGTTTCGTTTTTATGTGGGCGTCTGTATGTGTTTTCTGGTACGCTTTGTACGTGCAGTCAAGGTAGGGACATCGGAACATCGGCTCTTTCCCACACTCATATGTAACGTGACGTCTGTAAGTACTTTTGTGTCTGTATTTCCGTTTACACTTTTCACACTCGTAACTCGTTTCGTAATGTGACCAGAAATGTTTAGTCTTCATGGGCATTATTGGCAACATAGTATGCATCATGGTTTTAAAGAAATCCACTTCACCTGCAACAATAAAAAATAAATCTAGTAATATTTCGCTGTGGATACAATGCTTACGAACTAGTATACACCTACCTATTCGTCTAGACGGAATTATTCTAGTTACCTAATGTTGCTGAATATTTAAAAAAATAAAGCCTATAATTAAATGGAATTTGGTAGTGGAACATAACACAAATCAGACTTTTAATAAATCAAGAACATTTATTCACATATTTTCCATTGAAAAATAAAAACAAACCAAACACACTCCACTGCATTTAAATAAAATACATAATAACTCAGTAAATTTACTATTATTTTGTGTCATTTAGCACATTGAGTTTTAAATAGAACATGTTAAAAGTGAACATAATAATACATTGTTTAGCTGCTATCGGCTTTCACTTATAGTAACTTAACTATGTGGTCTTTCTAACTGATGTGTGCCTAATCTCCATTATGTTAAATAAAATAACTACAATTAATTATTGCACTATAAATTATTATTAGTAGGCACTAATTCTTTGATGTTAAACCTAATTCAATTTGTATAAAATATGCTACATACAAAACGTGTGCGTTTATTCGTCCTGCTGTACCTAAAGGCACTTTAAAGTATTTTGGCACTGTTCTCTGTTACAGACTAGATAAACATCCTACTACCTAACTATTTTGACATTTATAATGTAAGAAGGTAGTGCAAATATATGGACTTTATCAATGTTAGTGGAACCAAGTTAACACGGAGTGTTAGAACATTGTGTAACAATAACTTTTTAACTAATTTTTTGGTGGGTATTATGATTTTTAGTCACTAAATAAAACTTTCCTTAAAATAACACTCAAATAACACAATAATTAGATATAAATGTAAAACACTGTCCAAAGCGAACATGTCACTTACAAAATATTTTATACAAAACTTAACCGGAACCATTTGTATACTTAACAATATTATTATTTCGTTTATTAAGGCACTTAATTTTATTATATTATCTAGAATCGACTGGAAGATTCTTTGGTTTAATATATTGCTTGTTTATTCATTTGAACTTCAAAGGTAACTTAATAACAGTAACAAATGCAAAAATAATATACAATGTAACATAAATACTGAATATATAATACAAGATTTTGCTGGCATAATATGTATTACGACAATAAATTTCTTTGGTAACAAGGAACACACACTAAATAAACATTAATAACAAGAACAAGAAAATTTAACAATCTACTAAAAATGTTCTAAATATATCAAAACATTTGTCTTACGTATATTATTTGTCTAAGTAGTTTGAAATAATTATAAATTCAATATCTTATAATGTAGGTTAAAATGTCTCGTAGCCGCCAACCTGTAGTAGCTGCCATCCAGTGTTTTACAGTTTTTGTTCGAAATGCGACAGGATTATAACAAACATTTCGTTGAAAATAGAAAACTTCTTAAAATATGCTGTAGAAAAATATAGTTATTTAATGTAAAGTTAGAATTCCGCATAGATTAAACCAAATATACCAAGCCCTTATTTAAAAAAAAGCACTTTGTACGAAACACGCAGCGACAAATTTTTTATCTTCTTAAAAATAGAAAAACGTGATCCCATACAACTCGGAAGTCGTAAATAAATCAACGAGTTGAGCCGCTGGATGCAAAATGAGTCTTTCTTGCCACTATCCAGTATTAAATCACGCCTCGACATAAACTAAATACTCAATTTGTGCTGCAGCAAAATACTGAATGTTTAGAAAAGACACAAAGACACTTTTAACTTCGAAATAAAAAAAGAAAATCCTTTAAGATGCGGTATTTGAGCCTTTCGAAAAATTCTTCATATACATACTGAAGTCTTTCCTTAAGTAAAAGTTTCTCAGAGTTTTTCTTTCGGTGCAGTGGCAGCTGTAACAGAAAGCATATTTGGCAACATTAGAAACGAAGCCATATTTTATTATAGTCGAAAATATTTTAATAATTTCAGTGGAGCCAAGAAGTTCAATAATAATATTGATTTATATATTTGCAGAGAAATAAATTTTTTTGTAGAGTGATTTACTTTTCTAGTTTCTTGATCATGTCAACATTTGCAGATACGTACCAAGTAACCATGCAAAATTTTATAATGAAATAACAAAAATCCTATGTTGAGTCAAATCCATTTCTCCACAAGTGAGTGTTCCGCTATGTAAAGTAACGTACACACATGCACGGGTAAAGCTAAATAATATTATGCATAAAGTGCAGTTGAACAGTTATAAATAACGCTATGTGCTCCGTATTAACAGGAATGTAATTAAATCATTTTCATTTAATCAAAATAACAAAAATAATAAATTAACATTTTGTAACGACGTTAATGTATAGTGCATCATAAATATAGAGAAAGTAATGAATATTTTTATTAAAGTTTTTTATGCAACTATAAACATATATAAATATTATATGTGTATGTGTGTGTGTGTATGTGTATGTGTAAAATAATACGTGCACCCCAAAAACACTTAAAATTTAATGTATGAAGATGCGGGCTCATATATTCGGCCCATCGTTTTACTTTCTATATCACAAGTGTTAAACCTAACCGAAGCCCCGTTTATTAGTAGTTCCCGGTCGCGCCAGTTAGTAGCTAGTGTGAACGTTTACTGACATTAGACACCTCTACGAGCGGCGGGTCATTCCGACACGAAATCCACCTTCTCCGGCAAATCTTTGTGCAGATGGCGCTCGTGCAGGAGCAAATTGTGCTTCTGGTAGGCGCGGTACACACAGTAGGGACACTTGAAACTCGGCTGTTTTCTACACTCGTACTTTATATGCCGCTGCAGGGAGCCCTTATGCTTGTACTTGTTTCCGCAATCCACGCATTCATACAGCGTCCACCCGGCCTTGCCGCCGCTCAGACCGGCCGTACCGTAACCCAATATATAAGGTGTGTACAACTGTGCAACTGAAATCGAAACGCAAACAAATATGAATACGTGCAAATAATACAAAGCTACCACCGTTGTGAAAGCGAAGCCACCTTCAAGTATGGAAATTAAATATCTATGTGCAGTCGTGAAGCGTAGGATAATGCACCATGTCTCCCATTAATTTGCTCCTTTGATCTACGATTATTATTACTAGATCTATCTCCTCTACAATATAACATGCGTTATGTTTATAAAAAAGTTTTACAATTCTATTATTTTGAAATACACGTTATTATTATTTGTTGATTTTTTTTGAAGTTTGTTAATAATGAAATTACATTAAAAAACCGTTAAGTTTAAACCATACTCAACATGCAGTGTTATTAGATATCCATTTTATAACCGTTTATAAATATTTCATCGCATACCACATCATGAACAATCAATAGACAAGAAAACAATAACAACGCTAAATCATATAAAAACAAGTACATTTCGAGAATAGCAACTTTATTAAAATACAAAAAGGTTATAAAAATACAATCAAATGCATTTAATCACTGTAACTTCTTATTGTCAAATACACTGTTATCTACAAAACGTACAAATATAGGCAGTAAATGTATAACTAGGTTCAAGCCTGCATACTATCATTCTGTATAACTTTCAACACATATAATTATACATCAGTGCGACGGCATGATTGATCATCATCCGATTGTCTGTCGTACATATGATTAGGTTTAAATCAACTTTCAATCAGTACGCAATTTAAGAACATGTAACTTAAATATAGCCTTTTAACGTCTAAGATCGACCTGCACATCTATGGCATTCCTTCTTCCAAAGACGAATATAGCCACGTTTTTAAAATCACTCGAGGAAACTATCACAGCTCTATTGTACCCAGTATAAAATACTAAGATATGAGTAATCTAGCAGAAAGTTGTTCAAATTATTGTCATACGTCGAATCACAACCTAGATCTTTTGTAATAACAAGTTACATGTCAGGCTTGATACTGAAAAAAAATCTTGTGTGAATATAATAAATCCTAATGACTAAAGTTTCGAAGGCACTTTGTATTATACTGACGTGACTTGTGGTTGTACTTAGCGAGTTCTATGTATTGATTGTACGATGGTAACTCCTGCGGAAAGTAACCTAAATGTGGGCACCACGGCAGCAAAATCACTCAATTGCAGAAATTGCTCTCGCCGTGTAAACAATGTATTCCTATATGATGACACGAATTGAATAATTTTGCTTGTCGCGCTGCCGTCCCTAACTTAGTATAATTTCTAAATGGTAATGTGTATAAAATACTTATACGACTACGTGGAAGATTTAGATTTGAACTTGTCAATAAGACCATGATTTGTGCGATGCTAAATTATTTTTATAAACATCTAATGGCAGTGCCTGTATTCTGTCGATTCCACTGATATATTTTAAGGCACTCGTTGTGACTGTCTCACCTAAACCTAACAATAAAAATTGGCCCCAAATGTAACATCCAATAACGTGTCCATAAACATTTATCTCAAGGAACTTAATTAACTCGACTTATCAATATTTTTTCTCCATCGTCTTGATACGACGACAGGTATCCCTACATTAATGTAAAATAAATGCATTAAACGTAAAGAGATCTAAATATAATTGAAATTATAAAATTAACTTACATGAGTATTACAAAAATAATGGAACATGCATTATGGCAAAGAACTAGAGTTTGCTTACTAAGCGACAAATAGCTTCACTTTATCTAAAACTACGATTTACATAGAACAGAAAAACAATTCTACACGCAAATCATTATCCGTCCTTTTCTATTCCGGAATGAGATGTTAAGATCTCATTAATTTTGCAACTGCATCAAAACCGGTTAGGTACTGATAAATTATTCCCATTTTTCAATAAAATTAAGGCATTTTACAATAACGTGAAAATTAGTAACTGCAATTGGTAACAACAGTAGTCAAACTTAAAAACTGTTTTCATAACGACCTCCCGAAATGCGCTCAAATATTAAAATACCGGGAATGATAATTTAAACAATAAATGCTGTACACAAAAGATATCAAGAGAAAAAAGTGCAACTATACAAATCACTTTCCTTAATATACTGGATAAATGCAACAGTTGCTTACATTGTTGCAAATAACTGCAACCAGTGTGAATACTACGAGTAATTCGTCATGAGATTAAATTCTTTATGGTATCTATTCAGTATTTATATATTCAGTCGGCGGTCGACCGGAGTAGGTAACGATTGAAGGCACGGGTCGCGTCCTCGAGAACCGCGATTACGTCTAACGCGACTGCCCGACGCCACTATCACAAAGAGATTTCATCACATTTATCACATTCCGAAAGTAACCTGCGAGTCTGATACGAATTTGCAAACTTCAGCGCTCCCGCGAAAACGTCGAGACGGATATCTCGAAACGTGCCAATATCGAATTCGAGTAGACATCGATACGCAAAACTTAACACTACACCGTCGAACGGGCGACGCCAACGTAGCATCGGAGAACCGGCGGGCGGCCTACGTGCAGGCGTCCACGTTGTCCTGCTTGATGTACTGCTCCGGCTTCAGGTGCACCTCGCGGTGCATGCGCTCCATGTGGCGGGCGATGTGCATCTTCTGCTTGGCGCGGTAGACGCAGTAGGGGCACTGGAACTGCGGCTCCTTGCCGCACTCCCACTTCTGGTGGTTGCGCAGCGAGGACTTGAGCTTGTAGACGCGGCCGCAGTCGGGGCACGTGAAGCCCGGCTCGCCCGGCGCCAGCGCGGCGGGCGGCGCGCGCAGGCCGGCCAGCGGCAGCGCCAGGCGCGCCGACCACTGCTCCCACGACAGCCCGCCCGCGCGCGCCCGGCCGTCGTCCGCGCCTGCAACGCCCACCACTCGTCAGCCTCGCGCCGCGCCTCTCGCGCCTCTCTCGCGCCTCCCACCCGCGATACGTACATACACACACTCGTGACTACATACACGGATCATATGCTACTGTGCGTGTCCCCGAGTGCTGTGATGAAAGCGTTGCGAAGGAAAATTAAAAAAAAGAACAAGGGAGGAAACGAAAACGTTTATTTTAAAAATGACTCGACCGAGGATTCGACGGTTTCGTCCGGTCCGTTCGACCGCTCCTCGTTCGGTGATATTCGTCGTCGAACTGTCACCGAACGAGTGGAGGAACGCGAGGTACCGAGAAAATTCACGGTGCTACCGTGACCGGTACGGATTTTAGTCGCCGCTTTGGATATTCTAGTAAACTTTTGTTAAATGAAATGCGGTCTCCCGACCCATGGGCTTTTCTTGTCTACCTGAAATTATTAATTATATTAGTATGAACGAAAACAAAGAAAACGAACATCAATAATGCGTCGAAAGGAAGGCGGTGATTCGAAACATTCATGCACACATGCACGGTTAACACATTTAAAATTTCAAAGAAAAGCACTTACCAACATTCGGAAACGTGACAAAAAGAACTGTACCCGAATCGATGCAATTTAATTCTTAAATGAACAATGGCGATTTTTAAGCTGTTGCAAAAGTTTCTGCAATCAGGAATATCTACCTAGATAATATTTCCCATGATCAACATGAAACGAATGTTACAACACTGCAATAAATGTAAATGAAAACAAGCAGTACTCTCTATATTCATATTTTATTAAACTTTTCTACCAAGTAAACCCCAATATATTCATATAAAAATCACACTAATTGATTAACTATTCTTCCAATAACATTAACAAACAATGTAGACTTCGTAACTTCCAAATTTTTATTCTAATTCTTACATCAGTACCTTGGACCTTCAATAAACATGACATGATGGGAACGTTGTCTTATTGAAAATATTTTCTATGCTTAGTGATGACTCGAATAGTTCAATAACAAATAACATGCGTTAAATTCTTACCATCACGTTAATAACTAATACTGACTTTGGTCAAATAGCTTTGTTATCCTAGTTTAACAAAAAAATATCAACAGTCAATATGCTAAACAACTCGATTACACTATTGCAAATAAAATATCTGTTAATATCATTAACTCTTTTTAAAATTTTTGAACACATTTTTTCCCAATACACAAAAAATATAAATTGAATAACATAATAAATAGTATATAGATATGTAATATTAACTACAGGTAACATTGTAGGCACATAGTCGATGAGCTTCTGATTTACCCAAGCCATATCATATTTGCCTCAAAGTTCTATACATTAGTGAAACATTTCACTGTTCACTTTTATGGAAATTTGAGGCATCTACATAGCTTACTAGGACCGCAGTCCACATAAAATTATCTTAATAAATAAATTTAAAAATAATGTAACTTTGGGTTTTCTATAACAAATGGGAAGACAATTGTGTGGTCCCAAATACAACAATTCCTAACAGGATAAACTATAAAAGTGTATATGTCAATGTCTTATACAAAACATAAAAATATCAACTAATCATTTCTTAATATCATTGCACTAAGAGTTATCAATTTTGGAATAATTCCATTTAAGGAATGTTAAGGAAACTAAAATTACAAGAATTCGAGATGGTGTATTCATAAGTTTCACCTGTTTCGGGTGACATTTGTACAAAATGTACAAATTTCTCGAGGGGTCACATCTTCTCTAGAGCGACGTCGCAACGGACGCAAACTAACGGTTATGTTTTAAAAACAATAACTGAAGAAAAATACTTAGGGTCAGTCTTACCTACAATATAATAATAAACTCTAAAACAAAAAAAAAAAACAACAATTAACACTAATGCCGTTAGGGAATGTGCACATTAAAACTATTATCTTTAGTGTATATTAAAATCGTCTTCAACAAAAATAAAACGTAAATATAAATAATATTATTGCAGTACCGATTTGGTTAGGTATCTACTTTGGTCTAACGATTCTTTGCCTAAGTATAACTAGATAGACGTCTTCTTGTTCCGCCTGACTTTGTTGCTGGCGTACATGTACCACTCGGTGTTGTGGTGCTTGCGGATGTGCACGCCCAGGTTGCCGCGCTGCTTGGCGCGGTAGGAGCAGTAGGGGCACTGGTGCGCCGGCGCCTTGCCGCCGCACTCCACGTTCTCGTGGCGCCGCAGCGTGGACTTCCAGCGGTACTTCTTGCCGCAGTGGCGGCACTGGAACTGGCGGCTGGCGTCGGCGGCGGCGTCGCGGCGCGCGGCCTTGTCGGCGCCCGGCGCGCCCGCGTACGGCTCGCTCTCGTCGGGCAGCACGATGTCGTCGGTGTCGTCGTACTCCGCCTCCGACTCCGCCTCCTCCTGCTTGCTCGGGGCCTTGTACTCGAGCGCCTGCGCGACGGTGTTGTTGTTCTGGAGGAAGGCCTGCTGCAGCAGATGTGCGGGCAGCGCGCCGACGGGCTTCATGATGTTGGTGACCTGAATGCACGGCGGCACGAGCGACGCGAGCGATTGCGACTGCGCGTGCTGAACGGACAGGAGCGATAACAGTGCCGACGGTAGATGGGTATCCTTGTGTAGCTCTGAAATACAACACATTAACGGTATTGCAAATAATAAGTTAAGCGGAACTACGTACGGAGACTCTTGTTAATACTACCGAAGGCTAAAATAAAATTAAGGAACCAAAGAAATGCGTTATAATAATAAGTAAAAAAATATAAAAATAAAATAATTTCTGTTAGAAATTATAAAAGGCGAAGCTTCTAATTCATGCAAAACATGCACAATCCAAATATCTGAACCGTCATTGACTTATCTTCCCATAAAGATATCGGCACACGATTACGGGTTCGAATCGTTAAATCAAAAACCGGTGACGTCTTAAAACGTTTAATAGTTCCAAAAATATCGAATATTATTCAATCATCAATACATAAGTGTACAAGAGTCGTATAAAATTAACGTAATTCGAATACCATCTAAAAGGAAGATCGAGCAGTGGTACAGATAAGGCACTAGGTACGATAGGTACGAGATAGGTACGAGACGGGCACGAGAGGCGGTCAGTCGGCGCGGTGGTGGTCGGGGTGCTTCTTCTCGATGTGCTTCTTGAGCTCGTTGCGGCGGTGCTTGCTGTAGGCGCAGTGCGGGCACTTGTACTGCGGCTCGCGGCCGCACTCCAGCGTGACGTGGCGCACCAGGTTCTTGCGCGCGTTGTAGCAGCGCTGGCAGTTGGGGCACTTGTAGCCCTTGTCCGTCTTGTACTGCGCGCACGGCAGCGCGCTGGCGCCGCGCGGGAAGATGTTGTAGCGCGACTCCGGCGCCTCGCCCTTCTCCGCCTTCACCTCCGCGCGGCACTCCGCCCGGCACTCCGCGCGGCACTCCGCCCGGCACTCCGCCCGGCACTCCGCGCGCCCCGCGGGCTCGGCGGCCGCCCTGGCCTGCTTCTTGTTCTCCTTGCTCTCCTCGGGCACGTTGTTGGGCGGTGTGGCGACGTTCTTCAGGATGGCTAGGGTGGTCGCGCTGGCGGTCTCCTCGCATACTTTTTTACTACTACGAGTCACGATACCGTGACGCGGCGTCGCCGTCTTGCGACCTGGAAGAGAAAATTGAGTACAGTTCCTTTTGCGACGCGGAAATGACGTAGTGAATATTTTCGAGGCGACAGATGTAAGCCGAACGAGAAGATAAATAAAAACCAATCATATTAAAAGAACTTAAATGTATTAAAAAAAAATTAACAATGTTAGAAAACAAGGAAGCACCTTTCCAAGTGAACGAAAATATAATTAAAGAAACAAAAAAGAAAGAAAACAATGACGTCTAGTATAAACTTAAACATAAAAAATCAACGAATTAACTTATCACAAGAACGTATAAAATATGGCAAAATTTTAGGACATTGTTTTTTAAGTAATACTTCTATACTTGTCATGAGAATCTAAACTCTAACAATTCATGTTTTAGCTAGATGATGGTAAATGGATCAACGCAATAAACTATTCAATAATTAATCTAAAAAAAATCAACAAAAGTAAACTGTTAATAATATGAATGTAAAAAATCAACGCGAAGAAACGTAACAAAAAATAAACTGGAAGCTATATTTTAAGCTTGCATCAATCCTGATGCTTTAACGCCACGTGTGATGTTAATGTTTTTTTCTGTGAATATTTCTTTCCACATTTATCGCAAGCAAACTGGGGGCCCGAGATACATTCATACTTTTCATGTCTCAACTTATTCCTTCTGTATTTATACTTCTTCTTCTGGCAGATGGAGCACAGGTATCTTCTTTCTCTGTCTTGTTTTATCCCCTTACTGGCTACATCTAATTCGAGTCTCCTTAATTTATTTTTTCCTTTAATCAATTTCTGTTTGCTTTTGAGTTTACGTCCTCTTTTCTTTTTAGGGCTAGTAGCGCCACCTGCAGTGTCGTTGGCTCCTTCGATACTCTTAAGCCACCCACGTGTTAATGGAAAGGGAGTTTTAGCGTAATTCAGGATGGAAGTTAGTTTTATAGGTGGTTCTGGAAGGGCAAAACAATGAAAAGCGAGAATGAATTATGTACAAAGCATTAAGATATTAGTAGCGCGAGTTCGTGAACAGCATACGGTAATTTCGGTATTTTACAAGTTTGTTAAATGACATAGTAGAGTGAGTGATAAGTTTTTTGTTATATGAATGTTCATGTGGCAAAAGGGAAATGCGTTCATGCCGGTTGTGCAATGGTATCATGGAATCAGTTTATGGGTCTAGATCTTTATATATTGCACGTGTTTTCTCGCAGTTCACGAAATAGTATGTAGATGTGATGAGTGCCCTGTGTTCGTCAACAAATCACAAATTATGTTTCTTTTCCTTGTAATACATTATGGCGATAAATGAAATGCGCATCCACAACAAAACTAATAACACATCATTAGACTGTTCAGTTTCGTCCAACGAACATGCATCAATGACGTTTGCTCCTAAAAATTACTAATATATAAAACATGAATTGCTAGAGGACATTTGCAGTGAAATCACATGTGAATGCAAATAAAGACATAATAAATAATAAATAAATAAGCCACATAAACCAACAAACTACGACGACAAAAATAATATTGATGTAGGTTTACCTTGTGTGCTCGTCCGCCGCACGTTTTGCCACAATTGCAACAACTTCTACAACAAATGTTTTCATCAAAATCACACAATAGTCAAATATCGCGATCTTTTCGTAGCCGCGTGGCTAGCGAGTCGCCGGGCAACATCGAGCTTCGTGTTCGGTACGTGTCGTGAACGGGGTGAGGTGTCGTGCACACTGAGTGTCTCTACGTCTACGTCTACATAAATACTTATTAACGGTTCATAAATACGTAAAGTGTACTTACCGACATCGAACGTTACGTTCCAGTCCACATGTTAATTGTTAAAATAATAATAATTAGCACAGATATCGCGCCGAGCTACGGGTTAGGGAGCGCATGCACGCACCTACCGCGCCGGGCCCGCGGCACAGAACACACACAAAGCAGAACACAACCGACATCGTTAACACGGTGTATAGCCAAATAGTACAAACGAGATACTTACCTTGACGGTTCATTACCTCGCCTTCCACAAGGCTACACTCGATAAAACAATACCTTTACACCGATACCTTTACCTCATGTTCTGAAATATTCTTTAGAAGTTTATATATAAAAATATAAAATTGCAATATGATTAGTAATTTTATAATATTAATATTAAATACTATTTATGATTATAGGGTTGATTTTCACATGTGAAAACACTAGCACTCTTGTATCCGCTGTTGTAAAATATAATATTTATATATAACAAGATAAATAGATTATTCAAAGCAATGATCGTTTCTCTATATTCAAATTATGGGAAGACATTGCGCATTTCATCCGTTCCTTGTATGTCTGAAACAATCAACTTTTTACATCCGCGACATAATACTAAAAGCTTTCCATCGACAAAGTTCGGTAAAAAGTTCACTGTTCCAGAGTGACAATCTTGAATCCCATGTAACATTTTGCGTCGCTTAGTGTGCTTCCAAATTTATTGTGGTTAAAACGATTCAATAGCGAGACAAGGGCGACGCAAGATGTTCGCCGGCCGCGGATTTACTCCTGGCGCTTACCTTGCGACTCTCGGACGCTGTCGTTCGAGTTCATCATTTCATCTTGAGATCGTTCCATATGCCATTGGAAATCTGGAACGAAACAAAATATGCGTTAAAACTGATCGTCGACAACTCGTCTCTCATTATCTTTTGCATTCTACTGATTACATTCAATTAAAATGCTAATAGATTAAGTTTCAGCTACGTCTTTTATCGTTATAGCCATCAAATGTTTCCTCGTGATAAGATATATATTTATTTTGTAATTAATTTGATTTTAATTTGCCACTTAAACTTCACTTTGGCGTTTAAATCTTTAGTGTCGTAGCGTCATAATAAAAAAAGGCTCATGAAAAAATGTGAACATTCAGCAAGGTGTAATATCGTTCGTATTTTTATTCTGCTACGACACTAAAGATTTAAACGCCAAAGTGAAGTTTAAGTGGCAAATTAAAA
>DWJK01000727.1:0-20102 GCA_018248815.1 Croniades pieria auraria
GTGCGCGCCATGGATTTGAACCCAGAACTCCCGGAGTGAGAAGTTGAATTCTTAACCACTAGGCTATCACTACTTTTCGTTACGTTACTTTACGTTTTCGATCTAGCAGATATTATTAAATACTGTTGCGTTTGAGATCACCATAAGTCTCTAGATGTCCACTGCTGGACATAGGCCTCCCGGCCACTCCTTCCGGTCCCGGGCCTTTAAAATCCAAACAAAAGCTTAGTAATCTTCATTTGTTTAACTGATTTCCTCCTTCTATTTCACATGTTTATTACATGCCATCTTCGCATTTTTCTCTTTCCATTCCATTTGTTCATGCCATTTAATTATCTCAGTGGTTCCAAACATGGTGTTTTGTCGACTGTATTGATAACACTGTTATATAAAGATAGCCCATCACTTATCACTACAACTAAATGTAAATAAACCTCTTTTATTCTCATATTATATTTATTGCGGCGTCATATCATGTTATGTTTTGCTTCTAATCTTTTTCATAATATGACATATCTTATAGTAAGTATCACGAAATTGTTTTGGAACTATTACAACTGCCACAGTCTTACTACTAATTTAAGTTTCCTTTGTAAAAGTAATTAGAAAAAGATGTATACGAATATAGTACATTTAGAATATTTCCCAGTTATCTGTACATAATATAATCTATATACATACATATAATAAAACTGTAACTGATCGCTGTCTGTACATGGCAAATATATTTAAAAATTCATAATGGTGCCTTTACATGCGCAAGAGAACCCAAAACAATGTTTTTTCATTTTGTCTGTTTGTCTGTATGTCTGTATGTTTGTGCACGCTAATCTCAGTAATAGCTTATCCAATTTGAATGCAGTTTCTTATTCAGGATTATATTGTGATGGGCTTCACTTAACATTTAGTGTTATTTTTATTTAAATCGGTTAACAAATCAAGAAGTTATGTGAATTTATTTTTTCAAAACTAACGAAATCTACGCGTACGAAGTCGCGGGCACAGCTAGTATATAACATAACAAAATCTACGGATCTAAGAAAACTTCTAGAATCACTTAACATGATTATTATCAATGATATAGAAACATGTGAGGCACACTACAAGAGATTTGTGGCTGAAGTGTGAAATGTATATAATATCCTCGATCTTTAAAGGAGCAACCTTGGTTGCTCCTAATCGAATCGGATCTCGAAGATATTATAGGACACGTCCCTCATGATTGTTACAGTACTGATTAAATCTTATTCATTTTCAGTTGTTTGATTTTAATCATTATCTGCTTTATAAAATATGTAGTTCGTACTATAGACATATTACATATATACATATATGTAGGTACATATATAAAGCATGATTTTTTTTTCAACTTTTCCAGTCGAACCTCTCATTAAACTGTGCGTACTTTTCCAACTAGGCGTGCACATATTCTTAGCTATTACAAGGCAATTTGAAAAAAAATTCTACACATTCTCAGTTACTAGAATTCTTTTATTAGAAGACAGTAAAATATTTACTTTTTTATTTAGAGAGCGTAACCCAAGTTCCCTTGCTTAATACAGAACGAAGGTAAAATTTTATTAAACTAGTCCGACCTCATTAAGGGGTTAATGCTCACAGACTGAACGCGTATTGATGACGTCCATATGTCATGGCCCTTCTCGCTGTGCCGACCTGCAACCGAATGATCCCTTAGCACTACTCCTTACACGTCAGTATCGATCACTGCGGCTTATGTTCTACGTTTTGCGTATAAGGTACGTGGCAAATTACCCCAATATCGATCTTTTATGCCTCGCACATACTTATATATATGTATGTAGGTAAGATTATAAATGACAAGAAAACAATTCATATTTTTATCTTCATGTGATAATTTACTATTATTATATCTTCACGCCATCTGCCTTAGAGTGTAAGCAGGAAACAGCGAATTCCAACTGTCTCTATCGATACAGACCTGATGAGGTTCTTCTACATCGATCATTGTGTTCGTAGGCCAGACGATTTCTAATAAGGTAATGTCTTACATGATTCCATGACTCATAAATATAACCCTGAATTTATGATGACTTTGATGAAATGGCCCTCATTTTTATTTATCAGTATTATAAAATCGAGCTGACTATACGTGCTTCGTTCACGTGATACAGCTGACACACGTACGCAAATCGACTTCAATTTGATGAAATTGCTTAGCAAATTGTTCTTGTCAAACTTCTTTATGAAAAAAAAAGACGTAACAGTTTTTTTATGTTTGCTATTGCGAAGCAAAAGTCTTACTCCGTTACATAAAACAATTTTTGACATATATTACTAAAGTACTAAGGCATATTACTTGGTGTAAAATAACAACTAAGGAAAACGACATCATATTGACAGCACATATCTCATCATTGCATTAGTCCTTACCACGTCATTGTTGGACGTCGGCCTTCTATAACATGCAGAAATCCACATGTTAGGAAACCAGGAACCTCTTGCGTGGGTAAATGAAAACACAGAGTAACCGAACACAACAGAGCTCTGACGCGCCAACGTCGACTTGATGTGGGGAAAACGTACCGTGAAATCCGATAAAAACCGTTTCCTCGAATTACGTACAGGTGAGGAACGAAATCACGGAGACCGTGACGATTAGATAACCTTCTTTCATGTGTGTGGTAATAAAATAACTGCCTTTAGAATATGGAATTTTACAAGAATATTCATAACTAAACGCGTACCGGGTTAACTCACGTATATTTTTTGAGATAGCCCGAACAGTTTTAAACACAGTTAACACAAGATTATCAACATATGCGTGAATTAAGCTGAATACAATTTCATCATGTATTTAGGCATTCACGACTGTTTATGACCTAACAGAGGTATCTCCTTGAAGGATAAAAGGAAGACGCTTTATGTCACTGACAAGCATGCCCTCAAGGTGTACGATACGAGAGAAAACGTCACTAAAAAGCTTTCTTGTATGATACAAAAGAAATCTTACAGTAAATATTTACAGGAACATGACTTCCATAACTGCTACAACACAAACCGACAGTCACATGTATTTATATATATCTATATAGCAAGAGTCCAAGAACGCAATCATAGAATTTGTTTATTTTATTTCCCTAGCTATATTATATAACACAGACTAATTTATCATAGCTACAGTGTTGCCTGTAGTCACTCGCAATGTTTTATCATTGCAAAAAGGTTCCTGTTTGTTGATATTATACTAATTAATAAGTGATAACAGATATCATACTCATTGGCTTTTTCTTCGTTGTTAGCGAAGTGTAACAATAAATATCGTTCAAACTATTTTAGAAATTAGTTGTATGGAAATTAGTATGCTTCAAGTCCTATTTTTGTGTAACCAATTGTCGTCATAAGTGACTAGTTGTTTGTAAATGTACTTTATAATCAATTAATAATATTATTAATGTACAATTCAACTCACAGAACGCTCTACTTACTTGTTACATTGTGATAATTAGCAGAAAATTCTGATAAGAATTATATTAAGTTTAGTCTCTTGTCTTTAGTTTAGACCTCGCTGCAAGCGGCGGGAGCTCATGAGGAAGGACCTCGTACAGGTCCGAAACTAGTCGGGCCATCCCGTAAAACGTACGTGAGTTAAGCCGGTACATATTTAATAATATTAAGTTTAGTTAAGGATTACTTAAGTTTACGGTTTCCCGGTTTAGGAAAGAAAATGTCTGTAAAGCTGATGATATTTTTAATAGCAACCTTTCGTAGTCGCGTTGTCATGGATATGTAGTGAAAATACTTTTATTAACTCACTTATCCTAGCATTCTTACTTTACGCTTACTTTACTTATTACTTTACTAAAGTAATGCGAGTTAATGCTTCCTTGAAAACTTCCGTGTTAAAATAATAACCGAAGTGAACCCTAATACTTTCCGCAGCGCGTTAAGCGAGTTAGTTTCGGTCGGTAGATAAATGCTTCGCTTGACAGTTCACGTTTTCATTTTATTACAATTCGTTTAATCCATCTTTTTACTGGCCGACAGACGGACAGACGGACATACCGTGCGTCGGACGTGTCAATATTTTGTCACGAAAGCCATTTACGGGACGACGTTTACTAATGCAGTGTCATTAATTCGCTTCTAACCAAATTAACTAACCGCCTTTGATGCGTGTTAATAGACATTACTGGACGCGGATGTATTTTGTGAAGACGTAGACACTTATTAAAACAAAACGTACGTTATTTTGCTTTTTTTACTGACAGTACCACTCTTGCGGACACGTCACCAGTAATATATGTAGCATTGAAACATAATAAATTCTCTTCTTTTTAAATGAGTAGGAAACTGCATTTGTTTTTTGACTGACCAGTACAGGCTATACAGTTACACGTAACATCACGCCTGTCTCTCTGCTGGAGGAAGGAGTAGGTAGAGAAGTAGGTATAGTACATTCCCAAAGGCTTTAAAGTATTTATTCCAAACATCAAGCTAATACCTTAACTGACACAACTATGCTAGAAACCTTGTTAAAGGCTGAATAGTTTCGGTCACATTATTTTATATATTTTAGTCCCTTATAAAAGCAATCATAGGTAAAATAAACTATGCATAAACATTCGCCCACGATTATTCATTCTTGTCAAGGCAACTTATTCAACCCAATGCCAGAAATGTCGCATTCTATAAAAATTATACGTTCGGAACGTAGGTATATTATATACGAATGCTGTAAGTGTAGGTAGATATAAATGAGAAAGGCAAGAAACTGATCGAAAGTCGTAATCGGTTGTAGCTAGCCGGCTCGCTTGGAACGGCCGAACACAATATTTTAATTGTAAACGCGCGCCCCGCCTCCCGGTCACGCGAGATCGCGTTTCGAAATACCACCGAATTTACTCAGCCCTACTAACAGAAATACAGTTCAGCGCTAAATAAGTTTTTACACGAACCACCTATTATTCCGCTTTAGGTACTATTCTTTTTTCAAATCAACGTGACTGCGCTATGATATCGCAAAACGTATACAACCTCCAACCGGATTGGACTTCTATCAACCAATCGGGTCCATAGATTCTTCATTCAAATCAATAACCCATAACCGTTTCTATGTTTCACCTGCTATAAATTTCATTCAACACACAAAAAGGTTACAATTTCCTCGGAGCCAATAGGAAAAAGTTTATTAAGGCATATACGAAAAAAACAAGAAATACCGACGCGGGCGCACGCAGCCGCTGGGGGCGGAACGAGAGTTCACCGCGTCTTGGGTTTAATCGCAACTTGTTCCTATTTTAAATATATCTATAGTTTTTTTTATTATCATACACTAGCAACTGAGTTTTTTAAATACTAATAGCCATAGACTCGCGTTCGACCACAATCTCCCCTGATGGTAAAGCGAAATGTAGCATTGTATGGTAGCACGTTTTCCTGAAAAGTGCGTATTTAATCTAGTATATCAAATTAATTTAATGTTTTTAATATTAATACCATGGACACTTGTCTCTGACCTAAATATTTTAACTCCGATCTGTTAAAATGGCAGAACTGTACTCTGAATCAAGAATGTCTAAGATGGATGCTCAGGCCTTTGCACATCTACTTCCTCTGTGATTTGACCTACTTCCTCAGTGATTTATATAAGAATTAGATAATAGCCGTTTAGCAGCAAAAATAGATCTTCTAAACTCTCTATCACCTAAATACAATAACAGACAAACAGTTATGCTATAATCGAGCTATTTACGCACATACATACATATTAAAAGTATATGCATACCTCCTTTATACACACACACATGTATACGCGTTCATATATCTTTAAATCAGTTGCATTTGCATTAACGATGAGAAAATTAGCCGCAAATTGTTCTTTGATTATTACGATACGGGTAATGTCTTATAAGTTATAAATGTACTGTACAGATAATGTTTACTTTGTTTAAAATAATAAAACACTAAGAAACGTGAGCATTTATTTCCAAGCAGGGAGTTTAGCCCCGAGCCAGAGTAAGGTGGCCTTCGTATGTAGCAGCACCAATGAAGGGCCTGGTAGGGCATAATAATTTTCCAATTAGATCGATAACCGGTCGAACCATTACTAGGGCTGGAGGAATCTAGCCAGCTTCGGGTAAAGACTGATGGTAGAAAATTATAGATAATTGACCGATTACGGGCGCCCGAAGGCGGTACGACCGTTCCGAGCCTCCAGACGACGTAATGTACTGATTATAAATGGAACCAGACATGTAATAGCATCGATTTTGATCCTGGATTCAGCGAGGCTTATTATATTAAGTGGGGACCGAATACAGAATCGGTGACGGCGTAATCGACCTTAATCATAGTGTGGAGCCGCTCGTTCCATGTAAAATGGAAGCCGATTCTCGCGAGTCACAGCCATGTTCTTGTTACAGATTTTCAAATAACGAATGCTGTGGTCGGATGTGAATTTTTACCAGCGTGATACCTAAATCGGTTTCCCTCCGAAATTACAATATTTTTTTACATAGCCATATATGTAGCGAAAAACGAAATAAGATCGTTTTAATATACCCGTTCGGTACCAAACTTATCCGAAATAAAGAATGATGTTACGAAAAGGTCCTCTAATATAGTTAAGCGGATAGCCTCTCAAGGCTGCCGTTCCCTGAAGGGTCATCCCTTTATTTCTACAACAATCGCTCGGAAATTGATATTGATGCGGAAAGGGCAGGTTTTCCATAAAAATAGGGTTTATTTGAATAAAGGATGACCGGCCCGTGAGGGATGTGACGGGTGATAGTCAGTATACCTACTTTATAAGATTGTCTAGGCCGCCCTCCCGGCGCTGCGGGTGATGTACGGGCCGGGCTGCCCGCAAGCCTCTCCAAACGACATGATAATAATTTTGCTCTTGAATACTAGGTGTCCGCACATGCCTCATAGCTGTAAAGCGACTGCAAATAATCGTGGCAATAAATTTTCTGAATACAGATACTGAAGTCAACACTTCTGAGATTATTTCTTATTAAATTTTTTTTAATGCTCTGATTATATTAAAATATAGCTTAACTAAGGCTTATTAAGTTCATTAACATTTTAATTGATCTATTGTATAAATGACTATTTTAAATGAAACTTTGTCGTAATTAATAAAATTCATATATTTCATCAAGTATCACAACAAAGTGTGACATCGAATAAAGCTAAAGGGTCAAAATGAACTCCCAAATGGCCCGAAATCCACAGAAATAAAAATATTGACGTCAAGTTAAGATATATCGGCGAATAACAGGCGTGACATTAGTACCACGCCGGTGACCCCCTCGGGAATCGAACCTAGAGCCACACATGGCACTGTCCGCGCCCGAATTAGTTTTACCCCATTTCACGGAACTTCGTCATGCGCGCGCTTTGTTCTGCCGCTGTCGAAACTAAAAAAATCATTGATAAATATTATCACTCCAGTCTTTTTGTGGCAAATTATGAATTAATTGCTGTTCCTAGCGGATTCCTCGAATTTATATTATAATTATTTAAACTATAATATAGCGGAAATAGCAGATAAATATTTCACAATACTCTAGCATAGACAATATTTTTAGTCTTATTTTTATGTGGTTATTAAAAGTATATAGGTTTTCACTGCAATGTGCCGTTCTATAAGCATAGACACGTTATCTCATAATCTATGCGTCCAAATAAAATGCTGTAAAAACAACGTAAACCTACAAAAACTGCCTTTAAAATGAAATCATTTTTATTCATAGTTTCATATGACATGCCTTAAAATAATGTTAGTAAATCACGTCTTAATGTTCAATAAATGTATGCTTTATTGTGGCTTATTACATAAATATATTACATAGACAACAGATAGATATATAGTGTCGTAGACTTTTATCTAAATCTACTAAGAACTAATATTTTCCTAGTACATTGTGTTTACATATTACTAACCATTACCCCAGCGCACGCGTATGAGGCATTTGGATAGCGCTTTTTCTTCGGATTTACTTTAGAAATAACAATCTTTAAGGATATCTACCATTTGCAGTATCATTCTAGGTAGCCTATAGGATTTCTCATGAATCTGACTACAATATACAAAGAGAAAATGTCTAATACGAGTGGTCGTTTTAAACATTAGCACGAACAAATAAACAAAATACCACCAGCTTTGTAATATAGATTAATAATAATAATTATTATTTAATATTAATTTATAATATAAGTATAGATTTAGGAATTACTAAGACTTAGTTTTGAAAAATTAATTATGTTTCGATATTTAAAAGATAATCCCAAATGTCGTTAAAAAAATAATCTATAATATCGGCAATAGCCTAATAATTATATTCTTGTTAAAAGTTTTTTTACTAAATTTATTTTAATTAAAATTATATAATTATAGCTGCAAAATACTGTCCAATTTGGTTAAGTAATGTCAGCTTTCTTGATCACATTCCAATACATGGCAACATTTAAATGAACAAAATACAATAACTATTAAAATATTTAATACAAATGGTAATCAGTGAACCCAATTTTTATACCAACATAACATAACTTTCCAGATTAAATAGTCATGTGCGTTTAAGGATTAAACCTATCTTGTTCAAAACTATAATGTATTAGCCCTGGTTGTTAAAGGATTGGTTGCCATACACATTAAAAATAATTTTCCAAAAAAATGTTAGAATTCTGCGCAAACGTTAGAAATATAAAACATACATGGGTATATTCAAATGAGCAGACTTGTTATATTGTAAAATTAATTATGAAGCTTAAGACTCATAGCTAAGAGAAAAGATAACCCCTGTCTTCTCAAAATCCTCATCCACTGTGACACGTATAATCACGGAGACAATAGGCCAGCTGTTATAGTCCAGCCATGGACATAACGGAGAGTTCGATAGCCTGACTAGTTTCGGACCGATATGAGGTCTCTTCACGAGCTCCATACGAGACACGCATGACTTAGGCTTCAAGCAATTTAATCATGTCTATAGATACTCACGAAACAGTCAACAGTAAAAATTCTGAATTTGTAATGTATTATATTAAAATGTAGGCACAATCACAGCTCCCAATTTTCTTACCTCGCTTAATATTTAAATAGGTTTTGTCTTTGACGACAACACTTATGCAAAACGAAAGTATGCCCTTCATATCATTAACATCGATGAAACTTCACCAAGTGGAATGCAAACAAATGTAACCTTTATTGTAACATCATAAGATTCAAATTTCTATGGATTGAAATTTAGAGTAAAACCAAAGAATTGACATGTACACCGCAGTTCAATTAGGCTAATGGGGAGGGCTCAAAGGGATTAAATTAATTAGTAAGAGAGTTTCGTTCCATTTTGTTACACGCCTTTGTTTGTGTCTTCGATTTTTCTAATTCAACAGAGGTGTGCCAAGCTATGAAAATTTTAATACGTCTTACTGTACTTGTTTAAATATTTATCGGCTTACCTCACGTGTATTATTGAGGATGATCTGGCTCAACTCACGGAAGTCACCCAATTCGGGTAGTTTCGGACCTCTACGAGGTTCTTCTTTAACAGTTCCCACCGATTTTCCTGCCGGTATGATAGACTTCATTAGAATCTTAACGAAAAAAACCAAAAGAACTATAAATTTATTTTAGTGCTGGAGATGCTGTTTCCGATATACGAGTGAGCTTTCTAGTTTCATTAAATCTGAGAGTATAAAGTTTAAATATGTACAAAGTTTCTATTATTGTAATAATAATACGTATCACAAATCATTTGCCACACTCGGGACCGTAATGGCGAAAAATGTAAAATGGCAAACGTGCTCCAAACTGCCGTAAACGCTTGCAAACACCTAATTAACGATATTAAAATACGTCAGCGACCGCAAAGGAGCGTCGTGAACATTGCTTTCACACGTTGTAAGCAATAAAACGCAAACGCTACCCTCCTTATTTATACGAATGAGGATTTTAAATTAACTGCGTAAAACAACCCCGGACGCGCTGCCCCGAACTGCAGGGATAAGGTACGTTCCACTTACGACTGCTTTACTGTCAAAATTTATTCCACTTGTCGCTGCTTGTTTAAAATAAGAAATGTTGAAACGCCGATGACCATGATGACACATACCAATGTGTTCAAAGTTTTTGACTTAAAATCCCTAATAATGAGACAAATATAAGGGAATAAAATTAGTACATAAAAGTGCTTATTTAAATGTTTTGAACAAAAAATCCTTTGGGGAAACTTATATAGCAGTATAATAAGATGGGTTTTGACCTAAAAGTAACATTATTCCACTGTAAATCTGTAAAAACTAAAGCAAATTTCATACTTCCGGTGTACCCAATATTCCTGAAAAACATTAGAAAGATATCACCTATAAATATATACTTAGATATTAGTTCGCTAAATAAATAGTACACATATTTAAAGACTAAAAATCATAGGGTAAACCTTGTACAAGCCTATTAAATTTTCTTTCTAAATTCCAAATTAAATTAAATTCTAAATTCTGAAGGGAACCTTATTTCTGAAGAAACCTTATTCCTCATATAAACAACAAACAACACTCGGCTGTGATACTATATCTATAATATATCTCTCCGCGGTCACTTCGCTTACATTAAACATTAAACCCTTCTCCCCTTACCAAGTTTTATTGCCAATGTTACTCATACAGAAAATTACCCATTGCAGTCTACGTCACAACTTGGAAACGACTTAAAAGAAGGGAATTTTCCTAATTATTGTTGTCACGGGGAAGTACCTGCTGAGTAAATGTCAAAAAAACAATACTTAGTATATGTGAGTTGCACAGATAAATAATTATTAGGTAATTCACATAGGTTCTTCCACGAATTTACGTAAATGTAGATGTATATATTTGTGTGTATATGTATGTGTGTGCATGTATCTGTGTAAATGTATGTGTATGTGTGAGTAAGTGTGTCTCTGTGTGGAAATGTGACGTGATAAGCTTTGATTTACATTTAAAGACCAGTGAATATAATTTTAAAACAAAAACCCTTGTCTTAAGAGGATTCTTACAAAATTATAATAATAATGGCATAATCTCACAATATTCCATTGACACAAATACTCGTATGCTGTTCAAGTTCACCCATCACGCGACAGGGCCGGAATCAATGATCCATTTTATTGAGTAGCAAGAGTTATGCAGCTACGACACCCCGCCGGGGGTGCGCTCCTATCAATCATTAGAGGCTTTTTTGAATTTAATAAAATAAAATTTGTATTTTGTCATCGGTACTCCCTCGCGCTTTTACACAGGGCCGCGTTCAAGCGGTTCCAATAAAAATATTTACATGATATGAATTCAAAGCGGAAATATTTGTCACAAGGTAAAATATCAAATTCTAAAATTTTACACATGTATAGGGAATTACCGGGTATTCATTTTCAATCCAGAAATTCGAAATATAAAAGAGGTTTTCATGTGCAAAACAGGAAATTCCCGACAGATTTTTAATAGCTCGTTATTGTTGATAGAACATTCGGAACTTAAAACAATATTTTAATAATAACAAATTTAAACAAATATTAAATTGATTTTAAAAATACAATTACAAGTTACAAATTAGTGAATGTACTACGCTCCCCTGCCTACCCCTTCGAGGAATACAGGCGTGACGTTACGTTTTAAATACAAACAAATAATTTATACCTTCAAATATCCCTATATACATATCAAAATACAAAATGTATCCATCATACCTACATATATGTATATCTAATGTCAGAACTATGATTTCTTGACTGCATTAAAGTCTGCGATTTCAAATTACCTGTAATTAATTTTTAAGAATATTACTTGAAATATAATTTAAAAAAAATTTACCTTACACATAAAAATGACCATCTTCATAACATTTTCTAACTTATATGATAAGTTTTCTTAGAACATTCCCATTTTTCCTTTTTATATAAATGGACTAAATATTAAAATTTGTGGTGTGAGCAGTGGGTGCCTGGCCGCGGCTGGAGCCAGCGCGGAGCTATGCGCCGCATCTGTCACCGCGAGCCGTTTCTTGTTGAAACCTTCATCTTCAGAACTCGTATTTTTGTTTCGAAAATCAAAATAAAAGGGAAAATAAATTTCGAGAATGAGCAAGCAGTAATTTGACTGCCTCATGGGTCCTGGTTTGGGTTTAAATCCCGGGAGGGTACTATTAGCTTTTTCTAATTTATAATTTCTAATAGTGAGAGTCTGAATCTATGCCTATTCCATGGGACGTAAACGTAACTGGTGAAACGTGGGAGTGTACTACACTCCTATGCTTACCAATTCGGGGAATACAGGCGTGATGGTACATTTATTTTTAGTATTTGCACAGATATTATTTAATTTGTATTTTTTACATCGTCACATCAGATCCTATAGAAAGTAAATGATAGAAGGCATCGAGTGTCAAACATCTCGACCATTACAGACATGACATTCTTTTTTTACCTTCTTCACTTTCATTATGCAGTCTAGATATTAATCAATATTTGTTTTTTTCATACTTTTTTCTTATTTATCCTCAATTCCTGTTCTCTTTAAAAAAAACTTTATTAAAAAAATATTTTTGTAACGTAATCGCTATTTCACGATATCGAACTTAAACATTCAACATCACGCAGTACACCTCTAAATTTTGATTTTACAGAAAGGAGTTACGATATTAAAAAGTTTTCAATTTAAGTTTCCCACCCAAGTATAAAAAGTTTCCCAGTATCGCAAAATCATTGCAAACATGCGCTTATTAAGGACGCATCAAAGCGATCTCGTCCGATTACAATCTCACTCTCACCTCACACATTCATAGGTTCCTACACACATTCACACACACGTCTACTTACATAAAACCACCATACACTGATACCCATAGTCCATCACATAATTTAAACATACCAACCAAAGATGAGGGATCGTTAGTTTACACGTGTAAATAAATCGAATAATACCGATTATCGACATTTTACAAATCGTAATCGAATAAAACTCGATTGTCAGAACGTGGTGAGTTGGTAAGGTACGAAAAATTATGGAGAATTTTTGTAGCTACTACTATCAGCTCCTGCACTATCATCACCAGCCTGTTAAAGTCCACTGCGGGCCATAGGCCTGCCCTGAGACGTTTTAGTTTACTATTTGATCGCAACCTATTTCACGGGAATAAACGTAACTGGTGAAACATGGGAATGTACTGCATTTCTCTGCCTACCCCTTCGGGGATTACAGGCGTGATGTTACGTTTGTTTGTGTATAGTATAATTAACTATTAATCAAAATTCTCATCGATAGTAACTAGCAAGTGTTTAGTGTCATTAAACTTGTAATTATTGCCTATAACTTTTGGAAATTACGAATCAATGTTCAACAGAAATTATCAGTTATTTATTTGCACAGCCGTGAAGAAAATATATTTTTTTTTTGCCAACCAACAACAAGCTACATAATCGATAACTCACCGAAATATTATACTTATCGAGTAATTCGAATAAAACTTTCGCAATCGCTTGTCGCCCGACACTGGCTCGCCATCGACACGCTTCGTAGGTCCGGGGTATTACTTAAAATACAAAAAGGGTTATTTTCTCGAAATGTATAGCATACTCCGCAGTTGCGTCCAGTGCTGGGCCAAAATAATGATTAATGATCGCAAATAAGCGGGTGAGCGTGGCTCGAGTCGGCACAAAAAGTGGCGAGTGCATCGCCGCGGTGCACTGAACCGAGCGGCATAGCGCTGCTGGCAAGCTCTACTATTGTTTACTCATATTCAGTATTAAAATTATAAAACCCTACGTCTAAGATACTAGTGTCTAACGAATCCTTTGTCTGTCTGAATAGTACAAAAGTTCTGCGATCGATCTAATTAGAATTAAATGACTGCCATAGTCGTTGAAAGCTTTAAAAACTTTAATCTTGTTTGAATGATATGTTAATCGGTTTTGCTATCGGTAACTTCTATTGTCATATCCTCCATCAAATTATAAACGGAACGTCGTAATAATAAGTCCTAAACTTCTATAAGCTACGGGATACGACTAGTGTAGACAAAACCGAAGTTAATACTTGACATTTAAACAATTTTGAGATTAAATATATGAATGTCATGTGTAATATATACGCATGTCAAAACATACAGCGCAAAATAAATCCTAGATTTTTTTAATCATTTTCCACTAGTATTTTTAATAATTAAATTAAAATAAAGCTCGTGATAAAATAAAAAAACATAGCGATCTTTCCTGTTACTGAACCGATATTACCGTCGAGAAAAACTTGCAAAATAATTCGCTAGCCTTTAATTAATTTCGGTGTGAGTCTTGAGTGAGTATTAATCAACTTCTGTAATTAATTTCGAGGCGATAGGTGCGTCAGGCGCAGGTACCGACAGGTGGGCGCAAATCTACAGGAAACGGCCTAATTAGAGCTGCCTTCCGTCCGTTGCCTCCAAGGAACGTCTGAAACGGTACCACGAATTAAACAAATGTACCGTTCCTTCATCGAACATTAATTCCACCTCTCGCTGTATCTCCTGAGCCGTTGCTTAGTTCGTTATGTGCAGGATGAATTTCAATTTGTCTATATTTCTCAACACACTGTCTGGTAGGCTTCAGTCGTATCTAATCTACAGGTAGAATTTTAACATTCCTTGATGTACATTATTCGAGAACTATTATAATATTTACATTATATTTCTCTTGAAGACAGATAAAAATAAAAAAAGGAAATGCTTCTAATTAGTTACTACCCTAATGTTTTCGGATGAAGCCATCGAAACTTTCAGTGATGGAATAACCATAAGGAATATATTAATTTAGAATACTATATAAACGTATTTAATTTAAAAGTGCTATTATTATTATGTCGTCACGCCAGCTCTCGTTCGGGGTAAGCAGACAATACAGCGTGCGCTCTTTTCACTTCTTCACTCTTCACTCTCTTCATGCTGGTCTCGGACAGATATTATAATAATGTTTATAATAACAAAATGCACTTTATTATAATAAAGCGTATTTACATAATAAAACACGATTTACCTCATAATCATGTTATAATGTAATCTTGACCTCGCCGACTGTGAGGATGGACTTGGGTTGGCCTTCGCACAGTTAACAGCATCGGTAATTCCACATTATGTAATGAAACAAAAACTATGTACTCGACTATAATTATATACAAAATACCGCAGAATTCATACGTACGTATATACTTACGCGTTGTAATGATAAATTGCTCACGCCTTGTAAGAACCACATAAAATGTAATAAATAAATGAAATGCGGTTTATATTTTTTTTCAAAACTAGCAAGAAAAATATGTAATCAAGTTACAGTTCTTAAGAAATGTAATTACAATACATTACAACACATTACAACACAATACATTACAACAACTCGTACGAACTGCTACTGTGTTTTACATTACATCACATTAGTATTCATTACATTACGTTTGTAATATTACACTGTTTTACATTAAGTAGGTAGTTTTAACGTTGTTTTTCACTTTATTGTTTAATATTCCATTGTTATATTTAACGATTTAATCATTGCTTAGATGTTTTAATGAATCTAAATTACTTGTATTGTATCGAGGTTTAATTATAACAGAATGCTTCATACTGACTTCGACAAGCAGTACTTAAGCCACCCGTTTGTGGTACAACACAGTAAGTGGCTTAATGGCCTCGTTGGTTGAGTGGTTGCAAGCGCGACTGTTGATCGAAAGGTCCTGAGTTCGATTCTTGGAACTATTGGTTTTTTCTAACTTAACATTTTTTGTAGTGACTTGAAGTATAAATTTGTGCCCGGTGTATGGCAAAATAATCTACCCATTTATCATTCCACTGTTGGAATATGGGTCTCCTTTCATATTGAGAGGGTTAAGGCCGTAGTCCGCCACGCTGGTCAAGTGCGGATTGGCAGTGTGCATACACCTTAGAGTTTTTTTAAACTCCGATGGCGAGTAGCGATTCGAAGTATTAGTGCTTACGCCACTCTTTATTTTTTATTTACATTTATGAATATATACAACATCAGTTGTACAAGAGGTCTACTTATTCCATTCTGAATTGTCTTCCAATAGACCCACTGGTGGAAAAGTCGATTGGTATGGCCCACCCAGTTCGTACAATGTATAAAATACGTAAATACGTACATATTCACACACACACACATATGTACATAAACATATACGTATATATTTATGTACATAGAAAACTAGATAATAAAGTACAAAAGTGACTACAACACAAGTTTAGTACTTAGTGAGAACGTGAATTTGGGAAGCCTCTACGCCACAATTATGACAGTTTAGTGGTTGGCAGTCCACCGCTGCGTCACATCTGACGCTAATGAACCCCAACCCTTTGGACACATGTCGCGTAATACGACGGTAAATTATACTTTATCACTCCACGCTCAACGTTTTTGAGAATTCTTACCTCTTTTTTATCATTCTCGTGAAGTAAAACAATATGGCGGACGAAAATAAATATTTGTGTTTAGTATGTGCGTTGTACTCGTATTGTTGTTGTTCAAAAGGTGGCCTTTAATTATAAATATATAAAAATAGGCGATTGTTTAATATTTGTATATTTGTTACTGGCAGTTTTTACCGGAACGTAGAACCAATATGTTAAAGAGGAAAAAATAATATAAAAAAAACCTTAAAACAATCCTTAATATCAACAAGGAACAAAAAGGCAATTACAAAAAAAAAAAAACTTTTTAAAAAAAGAAAAATATTTTGCACGCAATTGTAAATTTCATACAAGTAATTGCATATTCGTATAAATGCACCCTTTTTAATTTAAAAATAGAACCGTGTTATTAACGAACGAATTTCTGCAGTTATGCCTCGGTGTTGATTAATTCGCGCTTGTTCTAGGAAAGCGTAGAGTACACGCAACAGCATGTTCCTCGCTCTTAATAAAGATTAACTCAAACACGTCATAGAAAAATTATCAGTAATTACTGGCTGGCGTCGCCTCGGACCGCACCACTAATGTTGCCCGCTGAAATAATTTACATGCAGCCGTTATTGAAATCCAACTATTATACTTAAGCGCTGCGCCATGATAAATTTACTTTTATTTTTCATTTCATAGCACGTCGGGCGAACTGTCGGATACTAATAAAACCTTAGATCGCTAATCAAAGTCCTGTATACAGTAATGCTTATGGGAAACGTTGTATAAGATTTCTTTTATGTTGAATGGTTTAGGTACCGAATATCTATGCACTGTACATATGTATTATGAGAAAATATTTCATATTATTTATCATAATTTTTGACTAATTCATGTCTTGTATTTAAGTAGAGCAAGACAATTTGGTAGACAGTTGCACAAAAGATATATTTTACAGTAGTCTAAAAATTGTTACCAAATTGCATTTCAAACATTACTAAGTGATTAAAATATGAGTGAAACTGTACGTAGAGTTTGAGGAAATGAACTCTTAAAATAAAAATTCTCTGTCAACATAATTGAGATATCGAGTTATGTACAGTCGAGAAAATACGAATACGAATTATACTCGATTATACTCGAATACGAATTATGCTCGAATGTAAATACGATCATTGACTCTACCTTTTAAAGAAATATGCGATCCATCTCTATATAAAAACAAATATTAAGTTTGACTGCCTCGTTGGCCGAGTGGTTGCTAACGCGACTACCGATCGGGAAATCCCGGGTTCAAATCCCGGGTCGGGTACTGTTTTATTTTTCTAATTTAGAATTTCTAGTAATTAGTCGGTGTCTGGATTTGTGCCCGGAGTATGACAATAAATTCACCACTAATTCCATGAGACTTAAACATAACTGGTGAAACGTGGGAATGTACTGCACTCCTCTGCCTACCCCTTCGAGGATTACAGGCGTGAAGTAACGTTTTTTATTATTAAGTTAAATTAAATTGCTTTGTCTTGGTACATACCACTACATGAAAAACACACTGACAAAACACAACCTTGAAAGGAAGCTCTAGAATTTTCCAAATGTTATAAGAAGGTACGTTTTAACTATAATACCTATATTAAACTTTCCGTCTCTACATTAAATATAACATCACTAATTACGAATAGGTTTCATGATGTACATTTTTTTTACCATTTTTATTAAAAGATGAAACTTAATAATAATACTTCCTCTTCTAAATGTCAGTATTAATATTCCGTAACAACCTCACAGTTGTCGTACAGTCGCAGATTATAAATTTAAACCTATCTATCAGTACAAATGCGACTTCTCAACGCGTAATATATCTGACGATATAACATTTACATACCTCGTGTGACCGTGATTTTGTAAATATTTAATAGATTCTTCTCGTATGTAGCACCATAATGACCGTAATGTTATTGTAACGGTTTTTTCACATTTCCTGATTTTTTAATCAACGTTCAATAAATTGACTGGACAATTTTTGAATTGAATTTACTATTAAATGTTTCGTGAGTATTTATACACATGATTAGAAATGTACCGGATTAACTCACGTACGTTTTTCTGGAGGGTCCGACGTACGTGAGTTAAGTCGGTACATTTTTCATCATGAGCATCATTTAGTTTAAGAATGAATTAATCACTATAAATCCCCTCTCAATTTAGTTAAATTACTAACTGCAGTCAATGAATTTTTTTCCTAAGCTTATCTAGTTCAAGTCTAGTATCTGAACCAAACTTTACACAGATATTCTGAGCATGAGAAGTAATTACGAGTACTTGATATAAGAGATGGCAATAGGCTCACCATCTATTCCATGGGACGTAAACGTAACTGGTGAAACGTGGGAGCGTACTACACTCCTCTGCCTACCACTTCGTGGATTACAGGCGTGATGTTTACGTACGTTTTTGATATACCTCAGTACACATAAAGTATGGCTATTATGTCAGACGAATTAAAAAAAAAAAAAAAAAAGTATTCGTCTGACATAGTATGGCTATTATGTCAGACGAATTTTTTTTTTAATTATTTATTTAAAAACTGCAGTTGTTTTAAGCCAATATTTCCTTTAACATATCCGGCTTAGCTCACTTATGTTCTTTGGGAATAGTCCGACTAATTATGGACATATCCGAGATCCTAGATACTCCTTCTGCAGCTCCCGCCAATAATTTAACAGCAAATTCCCATACATTTGTAAATGATACATCGTATGTTGGAAATAATAGACATTAGCAGACTGAAGCGTGGCGATACAGAAAAAGCCAAGCTGCTTCCCCTTGATAATTGAAATAATTTGCACACAATCGGGTAAATTAATTAACCACAATGTTTTACCATCTCATTGAGGCTGTAATTATAGCATTACTGCAGTGCGATACACAGCTATTAGTTGCCTTCGTCACGACACTCGCATTATTCATTTCCACAGACTATAGGCAATCAGTTCGCTTCGTGTGGAAAGTTAGCAATTTTTTATATCACATCTAACACCTTACCTCTATTGTACTTTGCTTTACATCGAAACAGCAAAGGTTCTGTCGTAACAATAATATTCCTTATATGAGACAAGATACATTAGTGCGAATAAATGGTGGCTCGTTAGAAGAATGTAGCAAGAAACCATAAGAAAATTAAAATATAGCTGACTATATCTTATACATTAAATACTAGGTTTTAAATACTGGTTTCACATGACACTTTTATCATACAAGTGGGAAGCTTACGGTAACAATGCTGAGATCCAATGTAGATACATACGAGTACATGTATGGGTAACATTGAGAAGTTGCCTGCCTATCCCTTGGAATCTTTGTTAATTAAAATCATTTATTATATCATCCAAACCATTTAACTTAATATAAAAATCATTTTTCAATATTTCTCGACATTACCATTCTATTTTTTCTGGTAAGAAATATATGTATAAGTACTGAACTTAGTGAAATATTGTCCTAAATATGGAAATTCTTATTTACTCTGCGTGAATAAACGTTTATCTTTTATCATTATATATATTCATTATATATAGACTGCCTCGTTGGTCGAGTGGTCGCAAGCGTGACTGCTGAACGAGAGATCCTGGGTTCAAATCCCGGGTTGAGTACTATGGGAATTTTCTAATTTATACATAATTTCTAGTAGTGACTCGGAATC
>DWJK01000728.1:0-20087 GCA_018248815.1 Croniades pieria auraria
TACACCGGGCACAGATCCAGACTCCGAGTCACTACTAGAAATTCTAAATTAGAAAAATCCAATAGTACCCGACCCGGCATTTGAACCCCGGACCACCCGATCGGCAGTCGCGCTTGCAATGCCTCTTATTGGTTTATATTCATATTGTTATCTATCCAGAATACATACCTATGTATTTTTAATCGTACATATCACATACATACAAACAAACATGTTATGTACATTTATATACACAAATAGTGAACATGCATTCAACCTCTGCTCTATTTTTACACTGAGTTTGCTTTTGTTGTAATTTAAAACGAATCCCAAAAACGCTGATAGATGATGTATAAATTGGATGGATCAATCAACGTCAATAAATCCAAGAACAGTCAGCAAAAAGTCCCGCCTTCCTGTAGTCCATTTAGAGTTGCATTCGAAGATGTGAACAAAAAACAACTAAATAAAAAATGTCAAAGTATCCTCAATTGACTTCGGAATTTTACTGTTTCCTATATAAACGGACTCCTACATGGAACTTTACGAAAAAATTACATTATTAAGATAGGACAGATTTCCGCCGCGACCTCGCTGCATGCGGCGGGGGCTCATGAGGAAGGACCTCGTACAGGTCCAAAACTAGTCGCGCCATCCCGAAAAACGTACGTCAGATAAGCCGGTACATATTTAATCACGTGTATAAATACTCACGAAACATTTAATAGTAAAACAGGATTATTAAATATTACCAAATCAATAAATATAATAAAATTTTACATTAATGCTAAATTACTATTAGCCGGTAATGACTAACGTAACATCACTCCTGTAATCCCTGGAGGGGTAGGCAAAGAAGCGTAGTACGCTCCTACAATTCACCAGTTACGTTTATGTTCTATGGTGGTGAGCCTATTGCCATACACTGGGCACAGACTCCGACTCCGAATCACTAATAGAAATTCTAAATTAGAAAAATCTAATAGTTCCCAACCGGGGATTTGAACCCAGGACCTCCCGATCGGCGTGGCGGTCGCGCTTGCAACCACTCGACCAACGAGGCAGTCAAGGTCATAACTAATTAAAATAAATTAAATTCGTTGAAGTAATCGGGAATAGCACAGCAAAAAATAAACCAGTCAAGTAACAAATCAGATCCGGGTTCGCATTTAATGCCATCGCCGAGTAAATTAAAGTTTAGTCCCTACAAAAAATTAATTGGATACCATGACTTCCAGACCACACGTATCTAACCGTGAGATAAAGGCAACCGTACGCATAGAACTTGTAGAAGTCTCTCTTATAACACACAGAAGTTAACTAAGCACCTTGGCATCGCATCCCGTTTATGCTTATAAATATATAAATAAATAATAATAATCCTACCCATTTATCATTCCACTGTTGGAATATGGGTCTCCTCTCATATTGAGAAGGTTAAGGCCGTAGTCTGACTACACACCTTAGATTTTTTTTTTTTATAAATTCCAAGGTGTACAGGTTTCCTCACGATGTTTTCTTTCACCGTTATCAAGTGTTATTTAAACTTAACACACACTTTTGTAAAGAGGTGCGCGCCATGGACTTGAACCCAGCACCACCGGAGTGAGAGGCTGCCTTTCTTAACCACTAGGCTATCACTGCTTTTTATGCTTTCGTTTATGCTTGGAAATCAGATTTTAAGAAATCCAAGTACTGTGCGGTGATAAATGAACCAGATGTATATTATGGATAACTTTTAAAAGGCAAGGATGGCCATCTAAATGTGGCCTCCGAAGCACAAGAAAAGCTACAATGTTGCCCCATTAGACAATTGACCCTATTAACCATTTTTGTTTCAAAACAATGTTATGACAATATTCATTTATTTTAAATTTTCAAGCGAAAGCAATGCTTTGAATTTTGGCTTCTGGTCACCCACTCGAAAACTATTGGGTTGAAAATTTGGCTTGTACACTTCTAACTCCACACTCTCTACCTACCCCGTAAGGGACCTGGCGTGAAGGTTTGTAACATGTAAGAAAAACATAGTGAAAAAACTTTGGTAATATCGTCTTTAACGCATGTTAAATATATCAACTCACGCATGGCCGACTTGGTAGTCTATTATTGCCAGTATAAGATGAGACCGGTATCTAGCATTGAAAGTGCATGGAGAATAGTGAACTTTATTTCGAACTTTTGTATACATTCACCAATACACACACGCGCGCACAGCACACACACACTATCATCCTGTCATCGTCCACTGCTGGACATAGGCCTCTCCAATGGCACAATGTCCAATCCTATCAACTATAAAAAGGATTACTAACGATGCTTCAGGGTTCATGTTAAAAGGAGAACACCAAAATGACTCCTAAACCTGTCGACGCATCAGGAGCAACTTGGAAACAATTCAGACTGGTATCTTTATCAGTCCACATCGCAAAAGCTTAACGCTTCAGGTTCCCCAAACAAAATTGTTTGTATGCAATTTTATAAATTTTAATGCGTTTAGAATTATTATTCTCATTATTATTATTATTATTAACACAGATTGTACATCAATTGGAAAATTTTAAATTCGATTAATTGGCCCTTAAGAAAAACTAAAGGTATATTAACATTACGACATATAGACACTTTTAAAATTACTTATGTGATATATTACTTTTATAGGCAGTGATAGCCTAGTGGCTTGAAATTCGACCTCTCAATCCGGGAGACCGGGTTCAAATCCTAGCACGCACCTTTTAAAATTGTGCGTTTTAAGTTTAAATATCACTTGCTATTGGATTTGTGCCCGGTGCAAGGCAATAGGCTCACCACCTATTCCATAGTGGGACGTAAACGTAACTGGTGAAACGTGGCATCTGTCTACCTGTTAGGGGATAACAGGCGTGATGTTACTTTTTTTTTAAATGTAAATACTGTGAGTGGGATAGATATTATCCGAAGGGAAAAGATCCGATTAGGTCTAATAAGAGCATCGCGACGATTCGCGAGTTTTCCTTCGAGTCCAAACAATAACGGTACACACAAACTCTCGCTATAATTCAGTTTATAATGTCAATAAGAAATATTCGTTTTCGCAAGATTTTTCCGAAATAGGTATAATATATATTAATCGCTTTGAAATATCGTGATTCTGTTTTCTTGAAATCTGCCATTATCGTCTACAAAAATAGTTTCTTGCAATTAATATTCACGAGAATTCATCATCATCAACGTCTGATGTCCCAGTATTATATACGGCTGTCCTCTTGGAATATTGTGGGTTAAAAGGCGACGGGAGTTCTTCATATCAATATTAACTTTACAAAGGAAAAAAATGCTACTGTATGGTATTTAAAGAATATACTAAAAATTTATATGACAACTGGGAAGCTCATATGACTATACATTCTAGCAGACATCAGTGAGTCTCGTATTTAGCAGGGTATCTCTTCTCTCGTCGCAAAATTTAGTAACCTAGAAACGGTACCAATAGCATCTTGCGCCATTTGAACTTAAAATCACTTTGTAGACGATACACTTTCCTGTTACGTATACATATTACTTATTCACGATTGCTTATTAAAAATTCAAGCTCGGACACCACCCTGACTGATAAATTTAGATAGTAGTGTTGGAGTGACCATCAATAAAAGATTATTAATTTGCCTACAAAAGGCGTGCCCAAGTGGAGTAACTCATGAAAATATAACTCTATTTTTTATAATCCCTAAATCAACGTTCTGGCAAAGCATTCCTGTGTGAAGTAATAGATGCCGCTTTGAAACAATGCTGGAGCGTTATGACGAAATTCTGTAAAAAAGGCGTAAAACAATTCTAAAACGCTTAAAAAACTCAACTTTTTCGTTGGTGTTGTTTGTACCTTTTAGCTGAAATAAACGTACTGCTCATTACTACAATATTATTATTTTTTAAAGTCTTGCGGTATACTGCTGCTACAAATTAACAGTAGTTATACGAAAAGCAAAGTATCCGACAGAATATATCGTTTTATGACATGAAATATGTAGATTTCTCTATTTATCGGTACCTGCGTTCAACATTCACATAAATATGTGAGTACAAAATATGTCCTACAAAAAAACAAATAAAATAAGAATTTGCTTGTAATTGGCCAGCATCAAAGAGATTTTTCATAAAGTTTCAATAACCTTAATTTGATTGCTCAGTACCTAGTGTAACAATCAAGGACATAACACAGAGGTATTTTATTTATCAACTACTATATGTTCTTTTCGTTAAACACCTGTTATAAATGTAGAGAAATGACGTGCATACTCATGTAGCTGACACGTTCCTCAGAAAACTATAGTAGGGGGGTTTACCACATGTGCTTTTAGAAACGGAATATTTAAAGTGAAATGTAAACAAGAGATATCCGGATTTACTAAAAATACCACGAAAAATTTTTAAGAAGACTAGCCTTGAGTAAAATTAGTTCCAAAGGGTTTTCCAGCTGTTGTGGTTAAGAAATGTTTTGAATATTTAAGTGAAATTTAGCTTAATTAATTAATGAATAATAGCCGAAACCCGCCATTTCATCTCCGTCGTTTATGATATTAACAAAATACCTATTTTATGTACACAGAAGTAAACAAACAATATTTGATGGCGAAAATATACTATGCTTATTTTAAAAAATCGCAAAAATTTTTAGTTTCTTAAAACTTTAATAACTTTACATTAAATGAAGTTATCGAAATGACTTCTTTAAAAATAACTACCAAGTGTCTAAGAAGTAAAACCAAGAAAACTTGATCGCAATCATCTAGTAGTTTTAAAGTGATGCACGTATAGACCTCTAACATTTTATTGCAGTAGACTATTATAACCACTAACATAGATACACATAAACAGAAAGGTATTTCGTGTAACGTTTCATGATTAAAACTAATATGATCTTGTGTAGTAGACTTTAAGTTCTAACTTGTGAGCCATATAGATTTTCAGGTCATTAAATTCGAAAAAAATAAAATACAAATTGTTCAAGTACATCAGCGCGACTACTGACGTGCCTGAAAAGTTCCTGAATTCGATTCCCAGTTTGGATGTTATTGATTTTTCCTAACTCGAAATTCCTAGTAGTGTTTGGAAGTCTTAATATGCGCCCGGTGTATGGCAGTGGACTCAAATTACGTCAAAGGAGGAAGGGAGAGTGGAATAACATATATGTCCCATATACGATCAGATACTCAAAGATATTTCGATGGAATTTTATGCTAACCACAAAGAATTTTTTAAGTAACCAAAAATGTATAAACGTATGGACTCATTATGTATGAGAGTCGATTTGATTTTTTTGCGAAGGTTGTACAACAACGAAGGATCGCTGGATTGGAATCTAATAACGTTAATTATATCAAAACAACGCTAATTAATCAGACCTAGACAAATTCCAGAAATACTGAACAGTAAATTGTGTATATTATGTAAACAAATGCTTTTTTCGTTTTATTAAACTAAGAAACTAAAGAAAAATCGAACAGTATTACAGTCACACTATCTCAAGAATCAGCGTGGATACTCAAGATCATTAATATACCATTTAATTATTTTTATCAATTATGTTTCCATTTAATATTTTATCCAATTAAAACCTTTGTAAAATGCCTAGCATTTTGCAAAGCCGTAGCTCGGGGAGAATCTAATATCAGTAATGACACAAAGGCTATGATTAAACAAGCCCCGCACGAGACTGTCAGGTAATGTACAAGGCTTTTGATGAAATATATTGTCTTGCGCAATATATCAAATCGCGCTTCTACTTGCTCCGTAGCTGGGGACAGAGTTAAGTGGGTACAGGCTCAAACTAATATTGAGCTTCTCATGTCAATATCTATTTAATATTTGCATGCAAGGAACATATATGTTAAGAATAGTTTTGTAACGAAATTAAAGGGCTCACTATGTGAGGTAATTTTAACATAGTGCCACCAGAGAGTGCTGTACTCCCACATTTCAACAGTTATGCCATACGTTCTATCGAATAGAGATCGAACCTATGAACCTATGAGTAAGAAGTAAATTTATGTCATTGTAAAGAAAAGCTGAATATTCAATGTTGAAGATTGTAATGCAGTCATTGACAAAAAAAGTATGTTTAAATAATATATATCAAACTATCCAGAAAAATGATAAACCTTATGTAGAAATAAATATTTTTTATTTATAAAATCTAAACATTCAAATGAGCAGTTTAACATTTCGAAGAATTTTCTCTTATTCACATTATTAGACGCACAACACTCTGGAACCGGTAGCTTCCTTTGATAAGACGGTAGTCTTACCATCGACGAATAACGTATAAAAAGAAAAGGTTAAGCGAAATCTCATAATATTTGCAGATATACGAAAGAATCATTAAGAAAGCACAGGGCAGTTACATAAAAAAATAATAACGTCATACGCCTCAGAATTGTATTAGCGCTCCTCTAATTATATAAGGTAAAGTAAAGCAAGCAAGCAGGTAATAGAACACGAACTTAAGAATAGGTATAAACAGAAGGAATCTTCTCTAACGGGACGCGGGCGTGTGAAATGTAATGCTATTAAATTCCTACTTCGCATTAGAAAAGCCAATACGTATACATACACATACTAAAGACACATGCTCTTCCTTTATATTGTTTTCGAGATAAATTACATTGCAGTACTTTCAAAAAATTTTACATGGGCACAGCTGGCTGTGCAAAAACGTACGTCGAATGTCGAGCCGAGACTACTTTTGGATTTTAATAAAAAATATTATCATTTGTGCTAAGATACTCATTTGTTTTTCTTAATCGCAATATATAACTTACATATATTAATTCAGTAAACGAAGTCGCTTGACAAGCTTATAAAGAATTTAGCTAACCCGCTTTATTATCTATAATATACACACGAATAAAACTTAGATAGTTGTCTATTGTAATTAGTTTTCATAAGAAAACCGATAAACAATTATTTAAGCTTGTTTACTATAGGCCGGACACAAAATTAATTTCAAAATCTACTCATGAACGAATAAAAGTAAAGTGAGCAAAAGTAAAGGACGTAAGATCACGCCAGTAAACCCCGAAGTGGGAGGTAGAGGAGTTTTATCAAAAATTTAATCAGTATTAGGAATCGGGTACTTTTGGATTTTTAAATTTTTTTCTAAATACTTTGCGTGTGGAACCTGAACGGGCCTTGCTGTGCATGATAAAGAGCAGATGATAAAGTAGCTTTGCACCTTTAAAATATTAAAATATATTTATTTATATTTTGGCTCGTATCGATTAAACGTAAACAGTTTAGTTGGGGCCCTAGTTTATTTTATGCACCAGTGCCTTTGGTTACCAGCTACGCCACTGAGCGGAGGTAGAATATGTTCATTAGTCATAATCAAAGGAGGTATGCCTGAACGGGCATTACAACAAACTAATAAAACAAAAGCACCGACGTGGCAATTGAACCGTTTCAGCGTGTACAGTAGAGCGAGCAGGGGAAATTTGTGGAAAAGTAGACCTCCACGTACCTACTTTATTCTGTTTGTTCAATTTAAAAAAAAAATCTACGGTTGACTACCCATTCTACGGCTTTCATTAAGCAGACACTTCTGTATTTGTGACTAGAAAAGTGAATAAGGGACTGACTGAAAAATTAACTGAGACAGTGCATAGAAAGCTGGTAGAAAAATTACATCCCTAACAACAGAGAAAGTTTCTTTTCTGATTAACAATACATGTTGTTATATAAAACATTTATCTATAATACTTTATGAATTTACACATATACTCATGTAACTGCATATCACGATAACTTCATCTCTATTTATGTACTACAAAAAGTAATCCCTATGCATATGTTACCGGTAATGTATGAAACCTATGAATTAAAATGTATGCAATACAAAAATTGTTTGATAGATACATTTCCTAGGAAATGTATGAATTTCCAAGGAAATGTATAGAATTAGAAATTAATAGTAGGATATGTATAAAATTAACATCATAATATAGTAGCATTAATAAATAAAATTGCCTTGTTGGTCAAGTGGTTGCAGGGGCGACAACCGATCGGGAGGTCCTAGTTTCAGAACCCGGGTCGAGTGCTAACTAACACCCTACTTGCTAATAATAGCAGCACCCCCGCGCACTTTTTACTAATATCCCGAATCTAGCACATTTCCGACTATTGTTTAAGAAATGTTTAGAATTCCTAGGAAATGTGTATAATATAATTTATTTCACTCATTTCCTGAAAAGTTTAGCCATTGTATACATTTACTGGTAAATGTATACATTGACGGATTACGTACATTTCCGATAACACATACATTACATAAATATTAAAATAAAACGTCCAAATTACTATACAACTATAATACTTTATCACGCCTATTTCTCGTTTCGCTGATATCGTCATCCAGCATGTTAGCAATCCCAATACTAACCAAAACATAGGACTTGATTGAATTTATCTTAGATTTACACTTTTCAAATGACCTATTTTTAACCGAAACCAAATTTTCAGATAGACTCTCATTAACAAACTTCCAACCTTTCAAAGCGTATTGAGATTTCTAAGGATAATGTATTTAAGTAATTGAAAAGTTTACAAGAACATAACAGTATGAAAATATGTTTGATCAGATGTTTCTTACTGTCAGATATTTCAAACACATAAAAGCTTTTTAAGGATTATGATAATGAATTCATTTTGAAAATATGATAATATAAAAAAAGGTTTACCAAATGTTCCTCACTCTACCACCAAGCGTTTTTAATAACGTGGTATCATGCTACGGTATAGTCCATTTGTTATTTGCGAAGCTTTTCACTGTCGACGGATGACCACTTGCGTCATGATCGATCCACTCGTAACCGAAGCAACGGTCAGGAGCCCCGTTTGAGGCACCCTCCGCCCTTCAAGACCCTCGACAATCGAGGATCCTTATATAGTGCCTTATATATTCAGTAAATATGACGCATGTTTCGGCGGTTTGTCTCGATAAACATCTTATCATTTATTGTATAAATATTTCTGAGTTAGTTTTTAAGTCTAGTTGCAAATGTATTCCTTTCGTAAAAACAAATATACGAATATTTTAAGCATATGACTTATCATTATGTTTTAACATTTCTTAGGCAATGAAAAAAACATCGACATTATTGCGTTACCAAATACGGCTGAAAAGAGAACTTTTTATAATTTGTAAATCTTATAGCTTTCTTTATCATTTGATTCTTACAAACATATCGCATATTTGCGAGTACAGTGTAATATGCCCAAAAACATTCTCTTTCAGAAAACAGTTCAAAAAGTTTGAAATCATAACTATTCTATTATAGAAGTCATATATCATAGAATAGTCTATAATTCATACAATATTATAATAGTCATAGAATAAATATGATTTAAAGCTTTTTGAAACGTTTTTTGAAAGATAATGTTTTAGAGATATTACTCTCTAACGGCAAATGAGCGATATATTGCACGAATTTGTATCGCGTGAGTTGAATATTTTCTAAACGTGACGTAACTCGTGACAGTCGACAGAGGTACATCTTGTGTTAATATCATGGCGTTAAGTCAGCTCGAGGTCAAGGCGTTCCAACTTAGTACTCAATAGCTGGCGTATTTTTATTGTTACCCCCCGTCTCAGCACCGTTTGTCATCATTGGTAACAAACAATGTTTGAATATTTTCGACTTTAGGCATCGAGGCACGTTGGAAGACCAGATTTTTTCAAACAAGTTTAAGGTAATCAACATAAATGTTATAAAATTTATCGATTCCTCAAAACACCTTCAAATTAACATGCACAAGAGTTTGCATAGCACACACCTCTACCATTTGTATTGAAATATACATACAATGCAAATTATTCTTCAATGTACTTATATACTGCTAAAGAACAGCTTCTTCAAAGGTACCTTCAAACTTTAAAAAGTGAAGAAATGTACAAAAAGTGGTATTTTTGCTAACAAAACGGTGTCTGCCCAACAACCTTAGGGTACATATTTACATGAACTGGAAATAAAAAATGACCTCATAAGTAGAGTGGTTTATTGGTAAGAGCGGTGTTGGAGAAAAGTACTATTAGGTTTTTCTAGCCTCAAATTCCTGGTAGTAGCAACGAGTAGAAAATTGTGCCCAACGTTAGTTAGGTACCTACAGCAATGGGCTCAACCCTTTTTATTCTCTCCTTTCTCTCTGCCCATACGTTCGAGGAAATACGAAATGATCTTATGAATTATGTTTGAAATTAACAATTTATTTAAAATTATGTAAATTATAGGGATATAAGATGCTAAATCAAGAAATGTGGACAATAACACTGTTGAAAACTGTAAGGTGCGCGAATTTCTTTGTGATATATTCGTTCATCGTTTCAATGAATAATGTTCAATTGTTAAAACACACATTATAACCTTGTAAAAAAAAAGTTAAACCCGCCAGGATACGAACCCAGAACCTCAGAAGGAAACTCTGAATTCAAAAAGACATTTTTACATTATTTATTTCATTATTGAATAAGTCAAGTTGTCGGCGTTGCCAGTCTCCGCAACCAGCGTGCGTGTATGAAGAGTTCCATGAATGTATGAAAACTACATCAGGCCTGTAAGGAAATAATTTGGTTCCACATGTTCTCTTCCTATCCAAAAATAGACCTGGCGTGATGATATAAGAATCATTATTGTTATTCCAAACAGAATTGCGGTCTTAGAAATTCTTAGGAAATTCTCCCATACTTGGATCCGGCCATAACGTTAAGTTAGTTGTTTGCATGCAATGAACTCGAGGCCAGGAGACGCCAAAATTGTGAGCAGACCGGTTTTGCGATGAGTCTTTTTCAAATATCCCGGCATTTTATTATTAGGGTATTAAAGGGATAACCCCCGGAGCGCCACCCTCGCCACCCCGCGGCTGGCAAACAATATTAGACGTTCCGTAGGGCTTTACACACCAGCACGACTTCGGATACTTAGCAAGTCTTACGGACATACTTGTTTTTACTGCTGAATGGTTACTTATATAAGAAAAATAAAGAAAACGCGAAATAATGCTAAAATGTAAACAAAAATCAAACTGAAATCAAAAATAGACATTTTTGATTACACTGCGTACGACTGGCAATAAGAAAACGTAACATCACGCCTGTAATCCCCGGAAACGTAGGCAGAGGAGTGTATTATATTCCCACGTTCCACCGGTTACGTTTACGTCCCATGGAATAGGCGGCGAGCCTATGGCCATATACCGGGTACAGATCCAGATTCCTTGTCACAACTAGAAATTCTAAATTAGAAAAATCCGATATACCTGACTTGGGATTTAAACTCAGCACCTCCCAATCTGCAGTCGCGCTTGCAACCACTCGACCAATAAGGCAACCAAATACCAATACCAAGCCGAATACCAATGTGTTATAAAATTATAAAAGTAGGTTTACATGTAATTCCTAATAAGCCGTCAGACACCGATCAGTTTTGTTTGCGCGATAAACACAAAATAACACTTATTGCTTAAAAATATTACTTAATACTTCATCAAAATACGTTGAAGGCTGAAAGATAGAACAGTAACAATAATCGTAGCTTCTTATAGGTCGGAACGCACCGGAAAAGGTTACCAAAATGACATGATGAAGTAAAAACACCCTGATTCCCCTTTTTGCTACTTTCCACGTATTTTTAATGAATTTTATTATAAATTTCTTACGAATAGGCCAGGGACCGAGTAACATACATATGTACATATATTTGTGTACTTTAATTATTATAAAAGGTTCGCATTTTAATTTGTTCTAATTACATTTGCTTTCATTATTATTTTAATATATCTAACGGAGATTAACTCGTAGTTGATAAATTAATGATTAGCTTACTGAATAACTTGTTCAGTATACAAAAAAGTAACATGACGCCTGTAAACCCCAAAGGGATAGGCAGAGGAGAATACTACACTCTCACGTTTCACCAGCTACGTTTACGTTACACAATGGAATAGGTGGTGAGCATATTACTATACACCGGGCACAGAACCAGACTCCGAGCCACTACTAAAAATTTCTGCTAGAAAATCTAAATTAGAATAATTCCAATAGTACTTGGCCCAAGATTCGAAACCCAGAGCCTCCCAATCGGCAGTCGCGCTTACAACCATTCGAAAACGAGACCGTTTAATTAACTATTATATGTATGTGTTTAGTACATAATTACTAATTTTGTATTTATATTATACTATAATACCTAATATTGAAAATAACTTAAGTTTATTAAATCAATGGTTTTAGTCAAACTTACTTAATATTAATATGAATAAAAATAATTATGTAATATCTGCCGCAACAAACAAAGTAATGAAAACAAACAAAGAATAAAGAAACAAAATAATATAACATTAGAAGTTAACAATGAAGTAATTGGAAAAAAAATGCAAGAGAAATCCATTGGACTTATTTTGGATAATCACCTTTATTGAAAATCTCATATAGAAAATGTCAAATACAGGCAATTTCGTCTAATAGAGATGCTCCATAGGATTAAGAGAAGTCTTGCACGGAATGTTCGATATATCATTTATAACTCACTAGTCAAATCAAGCATCGGCTACTTAACAGACCTCTGGGGCATGGCAGCGAAAGGCAACTAAGAAATAGTCCAAAAAGATTAAAATAAACTGATGAAAATTTTACTTAACTGTATACTTTGAAAATACAGAAAAAAACATGAAAATACATATAAAACATATATAAAATTGTGAACGTTAAACAAACTCATATGTACGAGTATTTGCATATGATTACGCAAAATTGTAAATAAAGACATATGTCCATGTTTCACATTGACTAAGAACCTCAGATACAACAAACGAAATTAAGAAATATTAATCATATTATTGTGCTTGGAGTACAAGTGCCTCGTCGACCAAGGACGAACTGTGGTGGCAATAACATACTTGTATTTAAAGATGCAAATATATATAGTAAATTGCGAGTACCAATGGACGTAAAAGATTCGAAAATTATGGCTCAACTCTAAGCGTCCACCAGCTATACCACCTACTATATAATTCATTTTAAATTAAAATATTTTTAATAGCAGGTATGTTACGTTAAAATTATATTATCAAATGGCTGCCGCGTTGGTCGAGCGGTTGCAAGCGCGGCTACCGATCGGGAAGTCCTGGATTCAAATCCCGGGTCGGGTGCTATTGGATTTTTCTAATTTAGAATTTCTAGTAGTGACTCGGAGTCTGGATCGTTACCAGGTGTATGGCATTAGGCTCACCACCTATTCCATGGGACATAAACATAACTGAGGACAGGTAGGAGTGTACTACAACAGTCCTCTGCCTACCTAATTCGTAATGTTAAAGTTGCAACATGCTTTCTTTCTTTCTTTCTTCTTCCTTTCAATTTCTTTCAAACTGTATGTATATTAAAAGTTATAGCGTATTTAAAAGTAGTAAATTTTCTATTCTAAAATCTATATTGGTATAATATTTAAAACAGTTGTTGTCAGTTTGTCTTTAACTTTTCGAATATCTACTTAGACAGCTTCCTACCTGTTTGTGTTTTTGCGCTATGTCTGTGTCGAGTTCACAGTATGAAGCTTCGAAAACGTAGGTTAAATAAATATACAAATGAATATATATAAAAAAACTATTATAACACAAATCTACAAAAATTATGCTCTTTTTCTCAAACACGCCAACACCGTTAGCTTCATAATGTCAAATAATGGGTATATTTGTCGCATTGGATAAACTAGTTATGTTGAGAATTGCGTAAAGCTAATTGTTGCCGACGGGCTGCCAATCGTCACAGCGGACGATATATACTTTGTCAATTTGGCGGGAATGTGGGGCGAATAATCAACAATCGGTCGAATAACCATGTCGAAATATCAATTTAAAGTCTGTAGAAGCTTATGGCGAGCACCGCTCGGCGCGTGTCCGCCGCGTGCCACGATTTAAGCAAAATCCATCCGGTTTTTCATTATAAGCGCCGCCATCCATCTGTTTTTAGGGCGGGTTTACAAATGGTTCTAATAAGAATTGACACCTGTTTCTTCTACGTGTGCGCGTGAATTACACAGAATTGCGCTAGTAACAAATTCTGTTGGTAATCATTGAAATTATCAACATATTTGCCGTGAATTTCCACTATTAAAACCTAATTCTCTTCCTAATATATATACCATACGAATATATCGACCATTATAACAGTATAAAATATACGAGTCTCTGTACCGGTTCATTCAGTCGTTATTTAAAAGTACATTCTTGTGCAATATCTCAACACTGCTAAAAGAAATTTCATGCGCATCGAAATTTTATCTAGATTGCACCATTTGGAAAGTTCATAAAATTCATATCAACGGTGGGGGGTACAATCGCACAGCTGACGTCGGCTTAATCTCTGACAGTAATGTTTTATGATTTTCAGATCGGGCCGGGCGCGTGACGCGGCGAGGCTGGATTACGCGCAAACGGCGAGCGACCCCAACGCTTAGTCGCATCGCACGATGATTAAATATTTCCGATCCAGTTGACTTTTATTTATGTTTAATGGCATCTTATATCACTTTACGCTCCCTTTTTCAGTACAAGGTGTATATTCCATCTCATTTTACAATAATTGTGCATTGATAACAGAACTTTCGCAGTACAATATACATACATAGATAGGACCGTATCTAATTGAGTTTTTTTAAAAAAAATTTTTTATAAATAGGAAGATATTATAAATAACATTTGACACGTAATTAAAAAAACAAAATTTCTCAAAATACGTTGATTACGATCTAGCTTTAAAGTATTTGTTATCTGCTAACGCTGCACCGTTATGACGTTGAACATCTTGAATTTTTTTCAGCTTTTCGTTAATAGTTCAATTAACCGTGTAAGCTTTACTCCTAACTCGGTATTCGGGATATACACGTCCTTTTACTGTAAAAATACCATACTATTGCCTTGTTACCGTAACTCTCACGTTATACTCCAAAAATAAATTATTTGTATTTAATGAATCATATCATAATAAATGACTTAATATTTTAATACACAATATTGTTTTTTTATACACTTACCTTAAAGCTGTAGCAGCTCGAACTTCAGGTAAACCGAATATCATTTTTAAGGAAATCTGTTTTCATAAATGTATCCACATCACGCATATTATCAGATTTAGTCTGTATAAATCCTTTGTCAGGGAAGTATAACAAAGTAGGTAATAGAAATAAATTGTTTGCACTAAATTTCGGATATTTTTAATCAGTTCATTTATGTAGAAGCCATTAATACAGTACCATCACGAAATTCTCTTAACATTATGACGTCACAAGCATGGCGAACAATCGAGGCGCGTCTATAATCACGTGATTCTTTTTAACATTTTATTAATTTTAAATAATTTCTAAGAAATAAAAAAATATTTTTAGAGTTTTTCGCATCGGTAATTAATGTAATCCTTACTATTATCATAAATGCGACAGTAACTCTGCCTCTCTGTCTGTCTGTAATGCCTTCACGATTAAATCATGGAACCAATTTTATTCAAATTTGGTATAGAGATAGACTTGACCTAAAAAAAAGACATAGGCTACCTTTTATAGCAAAAAAAGGTGTTGAAGAGGTTGAAATAGGGGATGATTCGTATGGGACTTCGTGATTATCGAAAATGAAACAAAGGAACTTTGTGTTTAGGCAATTAACAAGAGGTAAATAAATATTTGTTTTAGCATTTTTGAAATTTGACCTAGATAGGAATTAAAGTAGGAGCTGAAAGTTAGCATGAAAGACCAAACAAAACTTTTGATGTTTACTATGCGTCCATTTATTGGAAACATTGTGTACGATCGATTAGTAAAAATGCTGTTCTGTCAATACTACCATACTAATTTTATAAATCCGAAAGTAACTCTGTCTCTCTGTTACGGCCGAATCACTAGGTCGATTGCGATGAAATTTTGTATGGAAATATTTTGAAGCCTGGGAGAGCACATAGGCTACTTTATTTTCCAAAAAGCAATACCTATGATGATAACGTGAAGACGGTAATACTCTATGAAATTATATTTGCACGGCCAAACTATTGGGTTGATTATGTAGAAATTTTATATGATTCATTAATTAGTATTGTGATATTGACTTCTAGGCCAGCGGAGCCGCAGGCAAAAGCTAGTTTATGAAAGAATTTGTTAAATTCTATTCATTTCAATTCTATACATAAAAAAAATCATATTTCTTTTTTCAAAAAACCCAACTGTCAAACGTCAGTAGTTTCACAATAGCCACGTTTGATATTAAAGGCTTTTAAATTTCATTCATCAATACAAAATTTTAAATAACTGAAAATTATATTTGTAAAATACAGAGTAAATTAGATAACAATACAAAGTGAACATTTTGCAATTTCGTATGAATAATAATAATTAGAATTGATCGTTCTTTACTGCTGCAAGAGTTTAGTTAGTAAAATATCAACCAGCCTCCTCAGGTGTCACCAATGAAGCATGTTTGATGCTGAGCCTTAAACAATGTCTTATATCACTTTTAAAAATATGTTGTTTATTGACAAGCCCTTCATCCATCCTGAAAGTATATTATTATTTTGCGAATAGAGAAATCGAAAAACAACCTCTCCTCAGAGATAAAAATTGCTGTGTTAAATTCCACGACGTTGTTTCGACGATGAAGCCAGCAATGCGAATACCAAACAGAGCTACTTTTTATATTAAAATGGATAGTTGCAATATTTAAGAGTGATCTATTTTCTTGCATAACATACATAATGTCAAAATGTCGTAACTTCGCTACTAAGTAATCTATAAACCAATTATATACCCGTATGTAGGTATGTAAGAGAATTTTGGGGCGTTCATTGAAAGGTCCCCTTTCATCGAAAGTCGATCTTTGCCACTCTTGGCAAAGATCGAGTTACATAAGTAGAAGGATATCTCCCAAAACGCCTTTAGCCGCTACCCAGCATGTCTAAGAAAGATCGAACCAAAGTAGGTACAGCGCAAGAACCTTGCTTCCTAAAGTGGTACCTATAGTGAACTTTACCTGAAGATCCTTTCCGAATTAAGTATCCTAATCCGCCAAAGATCTCGTTAAGGATGACTATTTTTATTCCCAGAAATCTTTACCCTAATCACTGATTTTAGCCTGACTCACAACATTTACAAAGTCAAGTACGATCAGGAAATATATCAATTTCTTTTATCTCCATACCTCTGAAGCAACAAAGCAGCACTTCCACTTTCTGCCTTTGTTTTTATTAGTACTCCTCTGTCACTGGTGTCAACAATAATCAAGTCCACCACACTTTATATCATTTAGCCTAACGTAAATTAGCAGTTAGACTATTAAATTGCTAATCGTCCTCGGACCGGTAATGGAAAGATGATCGTAGCTGAAAACATGCCATGATTGCAACTTAGGGTTAAGCCATTTTTTAATTTTATCTTTCTTCTTTTATCGTACATTTTTTGTTGAAGCTAATGCGACAAAATAACAAAGATTGGATTGTTTTTCATCTTATATTGTATTTCATCTTATAGTGCAATGATCCAAATTGAAATCTGTGTAAGATTTTCAGCACAACCATTGTAATCAAGCCGGTAAGTAACATGTAATTTCACGCATCCTTTGTCTATTCATTTAAAAGAAAGTATTGAATTCGCCTGCAAAAGACAACGAAAAACCTAATGTACCTCTCTTTATCGCATTGTAATGATAAATCTAGTCAATGAATTGAATCTCACTAATATTATGAATGTGGCACACATAAATTTGTCCTTGTACATGATAACATTTTATAACACTCCCACGTTACAACTGTAACTGTGGGATATAAATTACAGAAAAAATATAGCACTTCGAACAGATTTTAACAAATAGATGCTAGAACACTTTTGCCTGGCAAATATATACATATGTTCTCGTAGGTGTAAGAAACAGAGACCAGCCAATTACAAGCACAAGTAATATTTCTCCCAGTACTAATAAATATAGAGTAATAAACGATCACCGTATAAATTATTTAATTGTTACCGGAGTTTCATCTTAATTAACGATATTGCTTACCCGCAATAATTATATTGAACTCCACTTTATGCATGTATGTGCCTACGTGCGCGGCGTATAGTACCTACAGTTTATTTAGCGAATCTAATTTAATTATTTGTGAAGTAGACAACGATACCGAGGGCGTTTAGTTTCGTCGGAATTGTGCTTAGGTTGTGGTTTCTACTGGTGTGTGCTACAGTATTAAGGGCACTAACCGTCTTCAAAACCAAATGAAACAAGTCAACAATTTCTCTGAATTTTATATGTTCTAATGTTAGTTAAATAAGAAATAAGGTTTTAATTTCTATATTTTATTGGTTCAAAGCGCCCAACATTGCGTATTGACATAAGATCAATATTGTATTTTAAAATATTTATTTAACGAAAAACATGATCTCGTGATTGAAATTTTGTCCATGCGCACTTGGTTGAGTCTTTCCATAGGATGTAGACGCATAGACGGACTTCCAATGTAAGGTACAGAAGAAAATTGGAAGTGTTTCTGTAAATTATGAGCTATTGAGTACTGTGCGTCACAAAATGCATCGTTCAATAAATCGACACATTTAAAATTTAGCTATAGTTTGTGTAAAAATCACTCGCTCGTTTTTTAGCAAAAATACGTGAAACTATTGTATATTTAAAATTACACGCAAATAATAGATATTTCTTTCTTGTACTATTGCGTGTAGTTACAATTTTTGAGGCGCAAAAAACTTAATTATTAGATACAAATTTTCATTATCTGTGCTATTACCCTTATCTAAATATTAAACTTATTTAAATGTTAAACTTATGTAAATAGTAAACTTATCTAAATATTAAACTATAATAAATATCAAAGCGTATATACATGACAATAACATAAATAATTTAAATTATCGTCTCGAATACTATTCGAAAAAATTCGCAACCTAATAATGATTAAATATATCTTTGGGACTCACGACAATAATCGTGTGAGAAATTTCACGGCCGCTACCGTTTCATAAAGATTTATATTTTAAAAATATCGTACATTGAAGTCCGCCAACCGACGCCTAGTCTAAATCCCAAGCTCAAACACACCCTTCTTAACTTTACAAAGATTGCATATTACAAAGATGCTCGCTACTTTAATGCCTATTTTCTTGTATTCTCATAATGTTTTTTCATATATCTAGTTTAACAATTAAATGCTTTTAGTTTATATAAAATCATTTTGAATTGAAAAGCAGTTTCAATGAACGCATGTCTATAAATCGTAAGCAATAAATAAAAAACTATGTCAACAGTCTTGGCAGATATGTAATTAAATTTTTACCACATTGGTGACAAATATGTTTGAGCAACCTATAATGCTGTATCTACTGGAGGCAAACAAAAGCATCTCAAGATGACTTTTGTGAATCTATACGTAACTCTTCTGTTTTCTCTGGAAGTCGGTTGTTCTCCATCGGAATACGGCCCTGTGTTTACGATAGGGGAAAGCTGGTCCCTTTTCAACGTAAGATTTTCGGATGTACATCGGAAATTCAGCTCTCGCCGACGGTAATAAGTTTGCAATTCATACGCATGGCGAGAACTGTCGGAATTTTCCGTGTTGGTGGCACGTGTGGTGCATGGTCTTTATTGACGCCGAACTTGGCCCACCCACTGGGTGGTAAATGAAATTCCACCTGCTTTAAATACGTAGCTGTCTTTATTGGTATGCAAAACGTTGGTATCAATGAGGGCTTGTAGAATTTTTTTTACGCTGGCTGGAGCAATAACCTTAGTTGGTTAATATTTTGGCTCAGTTGAAGCATTTTGATGCTGGTCAATATCTTCTTAATCTCATTTCATATTAATATCAGTATTATTGAATCATCAAGCTCAGTTCCTAACGAAGCAAGCAAAGAGCGTCTGGTGTCCTGAATATATTAAATAACAATATTTGATAATTTAATACATAAATATATATACTCCTTACATATTTTTTATTTATAAGATTTACCTTTTTATCAGCACGTGCGTTTTAAGTTTAAATATCACTTGCTAACGGTGAAGGAAAACATCGTGAGGAAACCTGCACACCTTAGAATTTA